>VWZL01000292.1:0-39740 GCA_013396915.1 Stercorarius parasiticus | reverse complement strand
GCATGGGAAGCAGTCTTAATGCACAGGAAGACAAACATCATAACGCCCCCTCTTCCTCCTTCCCCCATCTTTTATTGCTAAGCACGACATCATATGGTACGGGATATCTCTGGTCAGCTGGGGTCAGCTGTCCCAGCTGTGTCTCCTTCCAACTCCCTTGCAGCCCCAGCCTACTCGCAGGTGGGGGTGGTGTGAGAAACACAAAAGACCTTGACGCTGTGTAAGCACTGCTCAGCAGCAGTGAAATCTTCCCTGTGTTATCAACAGTGTTTTGATCACAAATCCAAATGATACAAGCTACTGTGAAGAAAATTAATCCAGTCCAAACTGGTTACACTAAATCACTAAAATACAGCAAGTCTTCAATATGTAAAAGTATAATTTTTCTGACTGACAAAAAAATACCAGTGAAAACTAGAAAAGAAACAAAGGAGATGGAAGGAAAATAATAGGTGGCAATGCACAGCAGTATATGGGGAGGATGACAGGTTGAGGAGGATGCTATCCTCTAAACAGAATCAAGTGGAGGACTCTGAAAGTTTCTTTCAAACAGCTCTCAGCCCACATCCTTAGTAGCCATTAACTTTTCTGAAAGTCCCAGCTTATTCATTCATTCATTCCACACCTCTTCCACCTTCCACTTAATCCTTTTCCCTCCAGGACTCCACCTGTGGCTCTCAGCATTGCTGCATCTTACTAGTACCCATCATCAGACTCCTGTTGGCAACTACAAACTGCCAAAGCAACCCTCAGAAACTGAATGGAAAATTGAAATTGTAACTTCTCAAGAGTGGTAATTTGTGACCAAGGAATAATCTGGCATGGAAGGCAAGAAGGCCCAAATTCAGAAGGGGTTTAACTGTCTGGAAGCAGGAGTGCTAGAGACAGAAAGTTCATTATTTTCTTTTTTTCATATTTCAGCACAAATATGTGTTTAATTCACCTCAAGGGGTATAATAAAAATTCCCCAGCAAAATGAAGTCCCAATCCTGTATCTCAGAAGAATTTTAAAATACAGGAATAGTCTGCACTTGCCAGAAAGTTTTGCAGAATTCTGAAAAAGAAAAAGAGAGTATTTCTGGAAAAAAATTTGGCATAGGTTAGTCCTTTCTATAGATCATACAGATGACACCACAGCTGAGGTATAAATTCTACTCTCCTTCCATCTTCCTGATATCAAATTTCATATCTTCAGGAACAAAGAAAAGAACAAAATAATTCAGAATTTACTTTTTTGATTCGTCCTTGTTTGGCGCTGGAAACAAGAGAAAGATCCTGTCTCCAGTCCCTCCACAGCAACCAGTTTGCACTGGGGAATGCGGGGCCCAGAGCCTTCACCCATGCTGTTTATACAATCTTTTATGGTCTGAAAAGTTGGAAGAAGTTCTTCGTACAAACTGCACTCCTTTCTCTCGCTGCTACCCTTAATACATTGTCTTGGGCGAAGAAGTAAAGAGCTTCTAGTCCGGCATAATATTCTGAGCTAGTGTCCTCCACAGTCCCAAGCTTCCATTCTATATATAGCACAAGAATTCAACAGGGGAGATCAGAGAAGATTTGACTTTTCTTGTATTCAGTAATCACTGCCAGAAAAAAGTTCTTATTAGAGTTGCCTTTTTTGAAACCTGTGTTAATTAAGGTTAATTTTGAGAGACATATTTTCATCATCTGATGATCCTTTATTCTACTATGACTATGATCAGTTAAATTATACCTTTCTTCCAAACTTTTTTCCTTTTTTTTTCTTTTTTTTTTCTTTTATGGTTAAGAATCCTTTGGTACTAACATCACCTTCTCTGAAGTTGATCTATCTCTGATGCACAGAGATTACGCAATTTCTAGACGAAGATTAGATAGGTCAATTGTGAACAACAGCTGTAAAAAATAATAGTAGCATATACAAGAGCAGGCTCTACACCAAAGAGACTAAGTCACTCTAGGTAACGTATGTTCACAGCAGATAAAAAGCTTTTGTTTCAACAGTAATTTTTACATTATACTAATCTCTGGGCATATGCAAGTCAAAAAACCCATATTTTTTCCTGATTTGTGCCATATGACTTGAGTCCAGCCTTAACATTATTAGAGAGAATCATCAGAATGCTAACCTTCGAAATCACAAACCAACAGAAATGTTTGTGGTTTATTCCTACCAGTAAAACAGCTGCACCAAACACGGGTCAATAGTTTTCTTATTCATGTTTAGAGTTATCTATGTTTCCCATCTGATACTTTTTATATTTCTCATACTCTAATTTTGACTTCTTTCAGTGCACGATTAAATTGGCAAAAAACTGCAAAGGAATGCATGCGGCAACGTGTGTTACCTCAGTAGTGGTTTGGGTCAATATTAAATTGTTGGATGATGTATCTGGACATGCAGGATGATAGAAATTAAGTGGGTAGTACACAAAAAGCAAAAGCTTTCTGTGCAGAATACATGGGACAGTACAAACTAGTTATACTACAATGAAAATAGGTTTAGAACAATTTGATACAATGAGGTTTAAAAAAAAACAAATTTCAGATAACAATAAAAGTGAAGAAGATTAGAAAGCAGAAGTTACATTTTTTTTCAGATAAGTTAAATTAGTTAGCTATGGTTTTATCAGGTCTTACAAGTCTGGGCTATATGCTGAAGGACATCTTGAAAGAATGGTAAATATTGGACCTGGTGATAATAATAGAGCAGTATGGATATATGTGCAAGTGTTTTATAGTGAGCTAGAGTATGAGTTTAAACTTGTCAGATGCTCCGTGGTAACTGCCAATGTATCTGCTTTTGATGTAGGCTTACTTAAAGGTTATTGATCCCTTTTTTTACATAGGGGTGAAAGCATGCAGTAGCTATTGCAAAGCTAAATTATGATAATCGGTTTGTCTCACCCAAGTACTCCCTAATCCAGCATTTTAACCTGACACACAAAAGAAGAGACTATTTGGTTCTTCACTCATATCAATGAATGGACATCAGAAGAGCACTTCTAACCATACTTTAAGTATGACTTTTAAAATAAAAGTGATCTAAATATCACAATATCAGCTTTTAGACTACAATGGTAGTAAAGAGAGGCTAAAAATAGCCTCAAGGTTACCATCCTATCCAAAATGAAAAAAATTTTCCGAGGACATGCCCAGTTTTAAAATTCAGTCTAAATATTTCATCTCTGAATTACTTACCACTAATCAAGTGGTTGCACTGTTCTATCCACTTCATCCCCTAAACAATTCATCTGACTCTATTGTGTCTCTCTTCAGAAAGCTTTCATACTTTACTTCCCTGCCACAGCTCTAACTGCCCGTTTGGCAGTTCTTGATCCATTTGAGTGAATCCACATCTGTCCTTGAGGCATTCCCATCCTCTGAGAAGGTCTTAGTCCCTCCTTACCTTTTTTTTCTTTTTGCTTGCCTCCCCTTTATTTTATCTAGAACCCATTTTGTCATTGGCACTAACTAAATTTTTCCCTGGGTAGTGACGAGGACTACCTTGTAGCTCATCTTCAGCGCAGCAAAACTCAAGTTTTTTCTGCACCATTGCACTGACTACTCTCATCTGGTCCAGGTTTCCCTTTCTCTCCAGAGGGCTCTTAAACAGACTGTTATTATTTAATATGCTTTTAATCTTCTTCCATAATACGAGTTTTTCATTTTTATGTAATAATTTGCCAGAGGTCCTTTTTATTTGCCTTTAAGTAATGAAGACTCTAAAATTAAACAATCAGTGAGAGAGTGTTCAAAAACCTCCTGTCCTGAATTTGTGGAGGTAAATAATCTGCATACCCAAAGCAAATGACCTAGACAGCCATGTTATAACAAAAACTGCTTATTTGAATCTTCTACTCCACTTGGATTACCTTTATCTAGTTCTAATTTTTTTTTTCCTCTGACTTTTTTTAATTTCCTTTGGGGTTATTCTACCAATTTATTTAATTTAAAGAATTTTTAGATAAAATTATATTTTATTTCTGTATTTTAAGTTTCAACCAATCCTTTTTTATTTCAGTATTATGGCATGAAATTTTTCATATAAATTACCAAGTAGAACTACAGATGTGTGCCTTTTAAGAAAAAAACATTGGTAAGACATTAGAGTTCAAAAATTCATCATCTCAAATATTTTTGAAAGAAGTACAAAGCATCATGTATTTTAAGTGTACATAAAATATATATATATGAGAGTGATTTTCTATGTTATTGGCAAAGTCAAGGATTTAGTTTTAGTTGTTAAATGCTTGTAAAAATGAAGAATAGATCATTTTAAACTACAATCTAGCTTAAGTAGTATTTAAGCTGTTGGTAAATATCACTTAGAGTTAACCTGTGCATTTCAAAGTACTGGAAAAAAGCTCACTGGAGGCAAAATAATTCACCTGAGGCTCTCATTTGGTTCATGTACAGCATGATAAAAGGTAATACAGAAAATAAAAATAACAGATTATATAGACACTTCAATGATTTACAAACAGATATTCTTTCATTTTAATCTTCATAGTGATCAACACAGATGTCTTATTCATTGCTATATACTTTAAATCTCCTCAGAACTGAATCAGTGATGACACTTTATTAACAAAGGCAGTCAGACCATATCCTTGCTGTTATATACATCTGTAACAGATAGATTGTTTTCAAGAAAATGCTGATCAAGCAAGCAGTCCAGAAGGTATTCCAATCTGGTAAACAGGTCCTGTTTTCTCTGAAGTCCTGAGTATCTTCCCAGAAAATATAATTGACTATAATTCTGTACTGCAAAGAAAATACAAATCCTAAATCTTTTTGTAAACAGTCAGAATCTCTTCACTTTTCACATCAAGAAAATATTAGCAATAAAATACTGGTTACACTCTGGATCCGTTACTAAAGTAAAGAACAGGGAAAAAACAAGAGAAGTGACATTTAATAAGAAAAAAGTTCCCTGTTTCTTTGCTTCTGAAACTTCTCTTTGCTACTCAGACAGCTCAAATGACATTCAGTTATTCGCCTCCCATATGTCTGTGATTTAATTATAATCAAAACTGTCAGGGAGGTATTTTAAATCACAGGGGTTTGTCAATGTTTACTGGCACAAGCATGGAAATTTTCTGTGTTAATCTTTTCTCTGACTTCAAATTTATATTAATGGCCATCATTCCTCAGGCTGCCTTCCTAAGAAGTACTGGGGATCATGATTGAAAGAGAAATAAACTATATATTGCCTCCAGCAGTGAGCAGCTGGTGTTTTAACTGTCTGAATACAAACTTAAGATGTACAATTCTGGCTTTATATGACAAGGGCTTTTATGGCTCAGACACTAACATCACCTAGTTTGTCCAAGTCGACCGTAAGGATTGACGTGAAGAGATTATTGTAAGGCTAACTGCATTTGAAAGAAGCTGTCATTCAGTGGGAAAGTGCAAAAAAGTTAAGGAGGTTCAAAATGCTTCACTGAAACAACTGTTTTCTCAACCACAGAACTACAACAATAGAAGGTCATTTGTCTTAATGCCTATGCACTTTTCAAAATTTATTTGTTAAAACAAACAAAAAAACCTTAAACCTAAAATTTATACCTTGACTGTTTTAAGACTTGTACTTCTGATTTAAAAAAAAAAAAAGAAAAGAAAAAGAAACAAATACTTTTCTTATCACTGTTTTGTTTTTATTTTTCTTTTATATTGGTGCAGATAATGTGTCTTGAGAGATATCTCTTTCAAAGACATTGGCAAAATTATAACAGATTATCTCAGCCTTTGTACTTAAATTGTAACGAAATAGCTTTGAACCTCTGCAATGATTAACTTCTCACATGTTTCAAAATAAAAGATCTAAGCGGAAAAAGCTAGGAAGACTGAAATGTACATTGTTTTCAGAGTTTCAATTCAATTCAGTTGCTGTAGGATTTTCTTTTCTTCTTCTGTCTTTCCAAAAAAGGAGTTCATTGCATTTGTCTTTTAATGTCATAAGAATAATGCTGTCCCACTTAAATTTTCATCCAATTTTTTGTTAATTATGACCAGTATCCTAAATTTAGATTCTTTTGCCTGACTTTTAGAAGTATACACTTTTCCATGATTAAAAGGAAACCTCTTTTATGGAAATAGTAATCCCTGATACAAATCTATCAAGTTTCCATTGCACAAAATACAGATCAAATGAGTATAAATATAGCAGAGTAACAGAAGGTGGATTAATTTAATGCCCTATTCCAAGGTGTGACCTATAATACTGTTACTGATAATTTTACGTTATTTAATTAACACAGTATGTTGGTATTTGACAAATCATGTTACTTTTGAAAGTATTATTTAGTTACCATGGATTATTTCCCAATATCAAAGAGCAAAAAGACAAACTAATTGATAAATCCTACTGGACTGGTGATAAATCATGATTATTATTTCCAAAATGCTGACAACACATTGAGTGTTACAAAAACAATAAAGAACCCATAGAAGGATTAAGAAAAAAGCATACAATACATGTCAAAAGGAAAGACTTCTTTGACTGTTCTGTGCCATGCCTTAGTTTTTACACCCATCCAGATATAATATAAATAAAATAGTATTGTTTTCATATGTAAAATTTTCAAACTCATATAAAGAGCTACACAAATTGCTTGACAATGGATAAGCGGGATCAAATTAAACATCATATCATTATTTAAATTAATCAACTGTAGATTAGAGGAAGTTAGAGGTAACTTCTAAAATTATATACAGGCTTACAGAAAAAGTGGCTATCATTAATTTTTGTATTTACTAATAATGTCTAAATCAGTGTGCCATGTCTCTTCATAACTTTTTCTTCTATGTAGAAACATAGAGTTTAAAGCAGGTCAGTAGATTACCTATTACACCTTTCTTTACATCTATAGTATGTAATAATTTTTAACCCTTAGTCAACAAATCTAACACAGAGGCGCACTGTAAATTGATGGTGTTTTTTACTTCTGTGTAGTTAGTAACACATGCAATCATTGTATATTAACAGGAATATAAAGCAAATTTAATCCTTTTCTCTGTATAGGCAATCAGTCAGTCTGATTCGTCTGAAATCCCATCTGCTGTTCATGTCACACAGGAAGAGGAACAATAAAAAAGTAAAGAAAAATTTTGAATGCAGAAATGATAGATTTACCTTTAATTTCTGGTGAACACATTTATAACATAAAATTATTACTATATTAATTCAATAAAATGATCCAACCTTCAATTTAATAGTAGACTTTTGCTCATAGTAAGGAATCTAAAATAACAAAGTAAAAATATGTATTATATAGTAATGTAGTAGCATCCTCACCTCCGACAGTCCAGTAAACATAATTTTGCAATAACTCCTGAAAGACCATGGATTTTTAATTGACCTGATAGTGCAAGTCTCAGGCCTTCTCTGGTTTGTCTTGGGGTGAATTAATTTTAGTTTGTTTTAGTTGTCATTGATGACTAAATTTATTTTAACTTTAGTTTATAGGGATAACAAGTAGTTATTCCATCATCTGAACTATTTTTGGCTCCAGAATAAAATGTGATGTCAAAGAAAGCAGACATAAGATGGTATCACAAATTAGAGTCATCAATCAGTGGTTACTACAGGAGTACAATTCTGTACTGATCAGGTAAAAACATTTTTAGAGATAACAAAAAGGAACTGAAAACTGGAATAGCTGAGATCCTTTAAAGAAAAAAAAAATCACACCCAAGCAAACTTTGGTAAGAGTATGTCTAAAACCAAAACCAAATGTACCCCAGTCTGAGG
Source organism: Stercorarius parasiticus (assembly GCA_013396915.1). Lineage (NCBI taxonomy): Eukaryota > Metazoa > Chordata > Aves > Charadriiformes > Stercorariidae > Stercorarius > Stercorarius parasiticus. The sequence continues at coordinate 32,005 of VWZL01000292.1, read as the reverse complement.
AGGAAGAAATCATCAGTATCATGCATTGGCCAAAGAGGGGGAAGAAATCTCCCCCAAGTTTCTAGTGAAATGTTGTGAAGATTTCAGGATGCTGATAATTTGCTGTGACTCTCCGTCCCATTAGTTGCCTGAGGGATCCTTTGCTGCACCAGTTCAGGGGCTACACAGCTTCTACTCCTGTAGATAAGAAAACTCAGCTGCACGCTGTGCTCTGAACAGTGCTCAAGGGAGCAATTGCCTGCATATGGAGAGGCCCCAGTACTTGAAACACCTCCAATGATCAACCCCATTGATTTGGTGCACATCAATGGTTTTGTCATGCAAGCATTGTACAGGGAAAGTGCCTAACGCTACTGGCCATAAATGTGTATGTAATTTGTATATCGCTTAAACTCAAACTGAATTCAAACAGTCTACCAAGATAAAAAAAGATGCCAGGTTGTGGTCCTTTTAAGCACACCAAGTGTTTACGCTCTCTAAGAACCAGCAGTTCAAGTACATTAACAGGGGTTCTTTCAGAGGTATGAAGTTAGAGTTCAAGCAAATCTGTCTCATTTGTACACAATTCTATCCAACTAAAGGCTTTATATTCATAAATACATTAGTATTGCTCCAACTGTGCTTTGTTCTGACACAGCAGGTCGCTCTGAAAATGTTCATCTCATTGGCTTCTCCTTTCAAGAGAACAAATGCTCACAGGGTTAAGGTAAAAGTGAAATTTTGAGTTTCTTATTTCTCTCAACATCTCTGTGATTAGAACATGTGCAGAAATGTGTCTCTGGGTACTTAGGCAAGAGCTGAACTGTAGACCTTTCGTAGCTCAAAGGTTAAGCATCAGGTTAAAAGGGTATTTTGAGGTTGTTGTAACCATTTTGGAGCATTTAACCTGATGGAGACTGAGACAGTTGCATTTGATTTGCATTTAGTCTTCCAGTTACAGTGGAGCGATTAAAATTACTATTTTTGGCTAAGCTAACTCCAGACCCTCCCAACTCTTTCTTCCTTAATATGTAAAACAGATTGCAAGATTTTACTTTTTTCATGTGATGTTTTTGTTACATAATACCAGCACATGACAGAGACACAAATATTTCTTCTCAGCGTTAAAGTCTTAAACATAGTTATTTGTACCTAGCACATAGTTATTTGTACCTCAGTGTCTTCTATCTAAAGTCATTCTTTGATTTAGTCCCATATGTTGAATCAGTCAATCAGTCCCATTGTACTGATTCTTAAAGATGTTTCATTTCTTTCTGTGGTCACCAGTCAATTTCTACATTGCGGCAATACTTACAAGGCGTCCAGTTACAAGGACTGGGATTTAGTTACGCTGCAGAAACTTAGTTCTCCATTGTGGGCAAGACTTAACTTAACTGTGTCCCCTAGCTATAAATAGGAATAGAGATAACAGTACATTTTATACTGTACCTGCCATTCATATGAAGTGTGACCTTTGTTGATGCATTTCAAAAGAAATATAATCCTATACAGAATAAGTCAAGAGAATAGTCATGGCATTACATTAGTGTTCAATACTTGGTCAAAGTGTATATGTTCCAGCTAATGAATGAATGCATATGGAGTAGATCTATTAGGGCCCAATCTGTGGTCAAATACCAACATAAAAACACATGACAGAGTAGTCACAGAAGCTCAACTCTCGGAAGGATGAGTGATATTAATTTTACAGATTTCTTCTATTCTTCAGGTTTTTGGCCTCATTTTTTTTCATTCTTTATTTTAATATTACCTAATGTTCATGAAAAGAGAACTTTTTCATCACAGTCAAGGAAATCATTCATGGATAATGGTAAATTTTAGAAAGATAATCTCAGAACATCAAGAATTCTGAGCATCCTCATTCTAATAGCTTTTGTAAGAACTGAAGTAATCTGAGAAGGAAAAGTTAAAAATCGTCATCAGAAGTAGTTATGGAAGGGCAGAGGAGACTAATCCTGTTCTTCAAGTCATGTATACACAGGCCCTCACTTGGGAATTTATACCTCCTAGAAAACAGTATACCATCTGCACAAAACATCTGGACAAAGGTGCAATTGGTGCATTGCTTTCTAAAAAACCAGTTCTTTTAAAACTGGACAACTCACTAATCATCATCGAATTGCAGAGCTGCTGCAGCAAAATGCCCATGAGTGAAATTGCATGCAGGAGGCAGATGGTGCCACCCAGTCCTGCAACAAAGCATCAGCTTGTAATCTTTTGAAAAAAGAAAACATTTCTAATTCCAAGGAAAACTATAAAACAGTTGTACTGCATCCTTTCTGTCTGTCTTAGGTACTAGATTCTATTTATGCATTTAGGAATATGATTGACATTTGTAAGTCTTTCATCAGAGGGAGAAAGACAAGAAAGTCTATTATTTTAACAGTTGAAGAAATATTCTCATGCATTTTAATACAAATACTATTTCTGCTGTCATATGTCATATATTATACATTAATTTCACATTTGAGGAGGTAAGGTAGGAGGAATATGCCTTCAGTATTTTGCAGTTTGAGATGAGCATCATTCCCTTTGAAAGTCTCAGGTCAGCCATAAAATAATATAATCCTTGTAGACAAACAAGCAGAAAATTCCAAGGTGCCAGTACAGCTAGGCATGGCCTTTATTCCAAATGTGCAAATACGTTTTAAAATAACTTTCGCCCAAGTAAATAAAACATTCTGAAGCTGTGAACTGGGATAATGACCATAATTCATTGAAGGCTTGTGTCAATTTGCTATATAACTAACACCTGTTTGTTACTTTTTTTAACTAGGGAACAGAATGGGAAAATGAGGATTTGGCGGTTGATGTGGAAGAGAGCACCCAGGAGGCCTTGAGCTGCTGCTCAGGGCACAGCATGGTCATGGTGACAACATTCCAGTGTGATCCCCAGCACCAGTAGGATCGGTTGTCCTGGTCAGTTAGAGACCTTGGCCTTGGCAGTGTTCCTGAGGATGAAGGTCTTGGTGGCATTATCTGGGGAGCATGCACACAGATTGTGGAGCCACTAGGCTGAGAGAAAGGATGAGCAGATTGTGTAGCGTCAAGGAGGATGATTGAGGGATCCACAGCTTATTTGCAGAGACTCTGGGGGTGGGAGAGAGCTGTGGAAGCTCATGTTGAACAGAATGAGGGACAGTCGGAGGATATGCTTGAATGGATGGAGGGTGTTATGGAGAATCTTATAACAGTGGAAGATGGAAGCTTGTGACTTCCAGCAGCAGTAAGGTTATTACTGCGCTGACCAGGTATAGGACCATGGTAACTAGAAAAGATAAACACTCTGCCCAGGAGGCATCTAGGTCAGCTGGGCTGGATTTGTGGGCTGGAAACAGTGTGACCAGCAGAAGGTAATAGGTGGTTGTGATCTTCAGCCAACTGAGGCACTCACCTGCAAAGCTGACTTGCCAACTTTACCTGCCAGAGGCCAATATCTAAAGTTTTGGAGAGACTGCCAAGAGGCATCTACTCCACTACAACCCCTTGCTACTCATCCGCTGGGACTCCAACAGCACTGTGCAGAGAGACCTTGAGTGTGCTAGGAGGGATTAAAGGGGCCCCAGGATTACAGGGGCCAAGATAAAGGGCATGGAAGCCCAACTTGTATATTCCCTGGGCCTGCCAGTGAGAGGGGAAGGTCAAGTAGGAGCAAAGGCACTTTGAAGGTCACCATAGTGTGTGGCTGATGTGGCAGGCAGGGTATGGACTTTTATGACTACAAAGACCTATTTGAGAAAAAAAGATTGCTGGAGTGAGACAGGATCCATTTGAAAAAAATGGGGTAGCAGCATCTTCACCAACAGATTTACCAATCTAGTGAGGATGACTTTAACTTAAAAGGATTGAGGGATGGAGTTCAAAGCCCAAAATGCAGAACAGAGGCAAGGAGGACAGTGGAATTCAGCGTGATGGAGTATTGCCCCGTACTCCTCCTGAGAAAGCAGCATGACTGGAGGCACATGTCAAGTGCCTGCATGTGAAAGAAAGCAGAACAGGAGACTAACAGAAAGAATCAGAAACCCATATGAAAATGCAGAGTAGTAGCTTTACGAGGGTCATGGAAAAGTGGTGGGGTATCTTATGTAACTGGAGTGGAACAGTGGAAGGGTACGGACTCTTCAGGGAGTAAACCATTCACTGTGGAAGGAGCCTCGATCATTGATGTAGGTTAGACACCTCACCTTAAGTGGCTAAACTATGGAGAGATAAATCCTATACAAGTAGCTAAACTTGAAACAAGGCTTTATCATTAATCCATGAGGTTTGATCTCCTTTGAGTGACGTTTGATAAACCAAACTGCTAGAAAATTGGTACATACTTTGCAGTTTCATGATCACTTTGATATTTCAAGCTCTGCTTATGGTTTTAAGCAATGAAAAATCAGGCCAAGCAAGTTAGTACCCTAGATTTCGTTTGTAATATTTCTAGACTAGGTATGTCACCTTTATTGTACCCTTTTCTACTGAGCACATATAATCTGATGACTGACTCTTTTACAGTTGATACAAAGAAACAATAAACACTCGTCTGACTACCCAGGGCATCTAATCACCCCTGGCAATCAAAGGATTTGTAAATGTCACTGCACTTTGTCACATCCTTCCAGCTGCCAGTGCAGCAGTGATTTCACTCGAGTGCTAAATTCTCTTGTCTGACCTCCAAACACAGCACACATGAAGAATAAAGGAAACTGAAAGCTGGCATTTTCACAGAGAAAATCCTTAATCAAAGTGTTGAATGTGTTTATGTTCAAGAGAGATAGGGTCCCCAATACATTTTAATTAAAATATTTCACATAGACTATTTTCTTTCCTTCTGCTTCATACATTTCTACCTGAATAGAATTTTAGGTCCAAAGTTAACACTTTCCTGTGTCCTGTGTATTGCTAATAAGCTTTGTAAACTGTAAGCTGTATCATATTTAGGGAAAGACAGAATTGATTTCCATCAGAAGTGTTTTCAGGATATAAACCTTATAATGGGAAGAAAGGGAGCTGTATCATTTGAAAACACTGCTTAACATTTAATATTTAGTTTAGCCTTTTTTAGCCTAGTCTTTTTTTAAATACTTCTTGTCCTACTTCATGTCACCATAATGTGTTATAAACGACATCATAGGAAACTTTAAATATTTTTCCTTATATTGCTGCCGGTATTCTATCACTCTTCTGCCTTTTTTCAGAAATTATGGATAAAAAAGCAAACATACATATACTACCATGCTACTTTCCTAACAAAAAATAATATGAAATTTTGCTCGATTGTTAATTACAGAAATCAACAATTTAGTTTAGCTTTACAGAAATGCAGTAAAGTGAGAGTTTGAGGCCCAAAAGAAACAAATCAGAAACTTCAGAGGAAAAAACAGCAGAACAAAAATCAAAAGTACATTTCTGCTGCTGAACTTTTCAATGGGACTTGTCATCTGATGTGTCTAACTACAGCAGATGTCTACTTCAAAGTTGACTGTCCAGCCTCACTGTGCTCCCTATACAGGGAGAAATGGATACAGCCTGGGGAGGATTCTTGTTATCATAAAGTCTATGTCTATGTAGGTGAGATAGATCATGCCCCAGCAAAATATTTTTTTCTTTTTTTTAATTAGCTATAAAAGCAGTCTGGGGCAATGACATCAAATGTATATATGTGCATTGTGGTCCAGTTTAATCTCTTCCATACAGTTGTCAGTCTGTAGTTTTTGTTTGATTTATGGGCAATAGTAATGTTTTTCTTAAAATATTATATCGAAACATTGTGTTAGTATTCCGTAGTGGTAAAAGAAGCAAACTAAATGTCATTATTGACTAGAAATGAAAAAGAAACAATATATTTTTGTATGAATCTATCACATGCCTGTCTCTTGTGTACCTGGACCTTCTGCCTAAAAGGTACAGTAGAATCAGAATGACAGCAAAGGGCAACAAGAAGGATCAAAGTAATGGAATAGCTTTGGTATGATGAATGAGTAAATAGACTGGGACTCTATAACCTTGAAAAGATACAACTGAGATTCTAGAAAAGACTTTAAAATTATGAGTGGCACAGAGAAGGTGAACAGGTATGATTATTCACTTCTCATGATATAAAAACTAGGCAATTTCACATTAAAATAACACTGACAGGTTTAGAGGGGAAAAAAAAGAGGTTAGATAAAATATAGTTAGACTATATATTAGACAAAAAAAGATTAGACAAGTTCACAGAAGAAGAAAAAAAGTGATGTAGAATATAAATAGAAAAAAATACCATTGTCTTTACTTTGAAGAGTTCATTTACAAATAGAAAGTAAAAATTATTTGACAGGAGAAAAGCAGGAAACAAATTCAACAACCGGTTCAGATTTGTCCTGTAGGGTCCCTGAATACAAGTCTTTTAATTGGAGCCTTTGAAAAGATCTGAAGAGAAAAAAACGTACTGTCCTGTAAGTCTAGTTATGCCTATTACTAAGGTTTGCACATGTTTTGGTGCAAAGGTGGATTCCTGCGTAAAAGTCACGTGTAAAACTCTAAATTCTGCTGCCTCAGGAGAGATATTACTCCTTAGAGACACTGTTCTAAAAGCCAAATAAGATGCGCATGTTCAGTGTTTTTACCTACAAATAAGGAGAAACATTGCAATTTTCAAGGCTGAAAAAATGATCTAATATACTAAATGGCACTGACTATTGCACTGTGTTCCTGAAGCAACGGATAACTTTTTTAGTTTTCACTGCAGAGGTTATACATTATTTATGAGCAAGCCAAGTAGCTTTATCTTCAAAGAAAGAGCAGAGACTCTCATTGACATTCCNTTTATTAATTGAACTATTTATTTAGAGACTTCATTATGAACTTAAGAGCCTCATTTCAGGCACATCAGTTGGAAAATCCTGGTTTTCTTTAACAGTTTTTCAGCAAGCAATAGAGTGGAACCTTGTCAGGTAGAAAGGGTGAAACACGTGATTTTTTCTTCTTTATTGGAATAAAGAATTTCAAAGGAACACATCTTACTATAGAGCTTTTGACAGTGCAGAAGTGTGAGCTCTGCTGTTTCCATATCAGTATAATTAAGCCGCAACCCTGCAAACACTTTATAGATAAGTAGCTTTAGATAGAATTAATAGACTCTAATTTTAGCAGTTAAAAAATTAGCATTTAGCTTAAGTTAATTATCCAGCCTTACTATATACAGAGACCAAAGATTGACAGAGGCTACTCCTAAAAATGTTATCTGGGATTAATTGTCATCTGTAGAATTTTATCTATCTCATTGACTGAAAATGGAGAGAAATTATTATTTAGAAGAACAGACAGACCAATACTTAGGTGTCCACCATCTCTAAATCTGATCTAGTCCTGAGGGCTACTTTCATTATTAATGAAGAATAGTAAGTATCATCAAAAGAAAATTTCTTAAAAATACAAATGGAAGGTAGCTCAAATGAATTACCATCTGAAGACACCCGTGTTTCTGTTTTGACTGTATAAGAAGTGACTGGTTCAGAATTAGACATCTACATTCTACTGTTAAAATTAGTCAGGTGAATGCCACTCAGTCTTACTTTTCTGTTGCTAAGGTTAAAATACTGAATTAAAGCGCTTCTGAAAAATCTCAGTGTGCTTCTCTTTGCACCTGTAGCTATCTAAATATATTTAAATACTTGTCTTCCTAAAACAGCCTCTTATATTAAAAAAAGCATTAATAATTTTTACCTCACAAGGATAGTGAAATTTAAAATGCAGTAAAGGTTGTGAGATGACCATTTCTACAAAAAAAAGCCAGGAGTCAGCATGATAAACCTGTAGAATTAAGGTTTTATCATTATATTCAATATAACACTGGTGGACACAATTGTTCATTATAGATATAGTATATAGAAGTGATTGTATTGCCTTAGTTTTTTGTGTGCCTCTCCAAAATTCGGGCAATGCCTTCCGGAAAATAAATGGGGGCTGGCTGTACTTTTAGACATATACTGAAACTGTATTAATCTCTCTTCCACATATGAGAAATCATTCCATTGATACAGAATGACAGTGACATTACACTCTAATACACATAATAAAAATAACACTACTTTGATAGATGTTCAACCCTTCTAAATTACACAGTTCTACAGATCTATCATTGCGGGGGAAAAAAATATTTTAAAAAGAAAAAAGCAAAGACACTCTCCCCACCTTTAGTAAGCATATAAGCTGTTTTATTTGATAGCAAATAAGAATATAGGCCTTCTTATTTTTTACTAATGTCACATTCATACACATTCTGTAATAAGAATTACATATTTGGGAGTAGGGAATAATAAGACATAAACTAAGGGGATTCCTCAGAAGGCTATATTGTACAATGGTATCTGTAAGAGCATAAAAAAGGGAGTAAAATGCAAATAAAAATACAATTGTACCTGACCAGCTTCCAATATGTTAGACAACACAACATAATTTAATGCAGAAAGTAAAACACAACCTTTCTAATTATTTATTTTTTTCCATTTATTTACCTATTTAAAAGGGTATCCAGTGAAATCTCACCATGCACAGACCCTTCTGTTGATTGTATTCTGCTCCCTGCTGGTTCTTCATACCTCCTGCTTTTGAGCAGAGCACTATGCCTAACAAGTCATGAGAAGTATAGTGGAAACCAAAGGAACAAAGCTAGCACTTAAGAGTATAAAGAGACTGTACATTCATGAAATGAATTTTGATCTTTTAGTCTCTGAGGAAGTTGAACATGAAACTTAGCTGAATGATAGGAAAGTAGAGAAGTTTCTCACACCTTCCCTCTTTCTTTAAAAAAATAGCAATGATAGGTTCAACACCTATTTAAGTGGCAGGGAATTATCTTTTACGTCCTGTTGCCACCAAACTACATTTTGGGTTTTTGTGATTAGTCCAGGATTTTTATGAGGGGACAGAGTTTCTATCTGTATTTCAGGCTGTTGGCCTGACTTAACAGCAAAATATACATATCAATCTATCAACAAAATTTTGAATGTTTATCCCCTTTTTGTTCTCAGAACTCATTAAAATTCCTCACCGTTCTTTATAATGTATTGATTCCAATGAGAAGACTCTTAGCTATCCAATGTGGAAATTATTAGAACATTTCAGTAGAGATTTTCTTCTGACTGGGCTAAAAAAGCCACTTTTAACACTATTACTGTCACCTGTTCGGTACACAGTGTACGGGTTTTGGCTGAGACAGAGTTGATTTTCTTCATAGTAGTTCATACGGTGCTGTGTTTTGGATTTGTAATGAAAAAAGTGCTTACAACACAGAGTCACAGTAGTTTCTGCTTGTTACACTGCCCCACCAGCGGGTAGATTGGGGGTGCACAAGAGGTTGGGAGAAGACATAGCTGGAACAGCTGACCCCAACTGACCAAAGGGATATCCCACACACTACGATGTCATGCTCAGCAATAAAAGCTGGGAGAAGATGGAGGAAGAGGGGATATTCGGAGTTATGGTGTTTGTCTTCCCAAGTAACTGTTACGCTTGATGGAGCCCTGCTTTACTGGAGATGGCTGGACAATGCAAGCCAATGGGAAGTAGTGAATAAATTCCTTGCTTTGCTTGCATGCACAACTTTTATTTTACCTATTAAACTGCTTTTATCTTAACTGATGAGTTTTCACAGTTCTACCCTTCCAGTTGTCTTCCCCATCCTGCTGGGGGGAGTGAGTGGGTGTCTGTGTGGGGCTGAGCTGCCTACTGGGATTAACCCACAATGCGTAGATTCCTCACCTTTACTTGGGAGAGTAAGCTTTCGCTCCTGAGGGTGGTTAATCTCCACAGCTAATCATTCTGTAAGTGGAATGTGTAGGAACCATCTGACATCTTTCAGGCTGAAAAAAAAGTGTGATGGATTTCTAGGAATGTTATTTTGAAGGTCAGACAGGTAGTGTGATTTCAGAGAGAGGACAGACAACTGAACTGGGAGTCTACACACAGATTGATTCAACTGCTTTCCCATTTGTCTGTATGTAGCTGTTAACAACTGTTTTGAACTTACAATGCCTCAGTCCCTGTGTAAGAATGGACATAATGACGAACTCTTACTATTCACTGATCAAAAGAATGGAAAGAATAATTGTACTCACTACTAATACTAATCAGGACTAATACCTAGAAGTCGTTAGCAGGTAGATGTATTTTAGGTGAAATAATTTAGATTATTTCAAAAGATAAGGAACAAAGACAACCACATCTTTACAATTGACACTACATTAACATTTTCTGGGAGTCTTTCCAGAGAGGCTGAAATTAATAGGATGAGTCCTGTGCTGAAAGTAAGGCATATGCTTAAATTCTTGCCTATCTGGAATGTCATTATGCATTCTTTCATATCTAAAGGTACATTGTCTTTCCTACAAAAAGCCAATGCAAAGAGTATTTAATGTACTATGAGGTTACCTTTCTAGGGAAAATAAAACACAAAAAACCTAATTACGAATGTTAAACTAATTGCTTTAAAATAGAACTTGCATAGGATATTTGACAAATTTTATGTTCTTATTACTGCATTTGTGAAAATTTGGCTTAATAGGTCTTTCATAACCAACAAGTTATGAGGAACAATAAATTTAGCAGGTGTTACAAATAGCTTTACATAAATTGCTTTGCTTATAATGACTTGACAAATTTGGGTCTTGACATCAAGCAAAGAAATGAGCCAGATATGATGAGAAGGCAGGCTTTTGGTGAGAGCAGAGGCTTTTAATATGAATGTTAAGAAATGATAACACTCCGTTAAGTTCCAGTGAAATTCCATTAAATTCAATAGCACTGGCTTAAGTATCAGGCAATTAGTCATTGCAAGTGAATTTACTTTTCTGATATTAAACAAGCATTATGCATATTTAATGTTTATTAATTTATCTTTTTTCTTTTTGACTTGACAACAAAAAACAAACCTTGCCTTTTGTGTATGGAGTGCTATCGTCAGCTAACATGGAGCTGGCCAGTTAATACTTCTGCCTAATATTATGCCAATTCACTGCTTATGGTAGCTTTGTTTTTTTTCCCTGTAGAAACATCTACATGCTAAATCTGCAAAAAGATGTGGCAATAGCTGAAATAATTTTAACTCTGTAACTTTTTAGCTGCTAAATTAAAAAGTCAATTGGTCTTGACTTTTCTTCAGTATGGAACTTGCTTGCTTACTCTCAACAGAAATTCTGTTTTCTGGGTCAATAATGTATTTCGTTCCCTACAGAGCTCAATCAATTGCCATACAATCTCCAGGCAGGTTATGCTTTTCTGAATTTGTTCCCTATCAGCTCTTTCCCTTCAATTCAAAATGAAGGAGGTAATATGTCCTTTTCTCAACTGGTGCTGTGTTTTGTTGTGTTTTTTTTTCTATTTCTTTATTTCTTTATTTCTTTATTTTTATCGAAATGACAACCTTGGCTACAATCCTGAAATATTCATATAAACACACTCAGTAATTAAGCATGCCATGTATATACCTAAATAGCAATCATAATCAACCTTCATCAGTACAGGCTAACTGGATAATGCCAAATCATTCTTAACTTTTACAAATGAAAGCCTGCGTTAATCTAGCCACATCATGCTTCTGAGGACTCAGTCACTTATCTGAAGAAAACATTTTGTAACAGGAAAATATAATCAGACATATTAAACTGTTCCTTAGGTTCTGAACTAGTTATTGACAGGAGGAAAAATATTTCTCTTTGATTAAGTAAGCAGCAGAAGGATAATGTCCTCTAGTCATAGATGATGACACAGGGTAAACCTCTTGAAAATTTATGGAAAAACCATCACACTGTAAATAGAAAGCATGAAAGAAGAGCTTGTGTTCTTCTATGCTCTGACACACTGTACAGGAAAAGAAGGAGTTAAAGAGCTACTATTTTCTTCCTGTAATGTCACTGCATTCGTGATAGGAGACTGTAGGTTTTGCACCTTTGGGACTAGAGTGTGAATTCTATCTTTGAGCCTTGGTTGAATCAATATGAGGTATGGGTTTACTCATTGCAACTGTCCCCAAAATATTGTTTCTGGCAATTGCAAAGGTCAATAGACTTTCAACACTTTCCTTTATCCTGCACTCATGCCTGTGTCTGCAGCATGATTCCTTGCTTCACAGTTCTTTAAAGTTAACAAAACTGTCTCTGTTCACTTAGCATCTTTGTGACAACAGCACAGCAGGAGAAGAGAAAATTTTCTTCCATGAGTTTTTCGTGCACTCACTGCAATGGAAACAAAGAGGAAGGGACCCTTTGGAAGCTCTAGTTAATCCTGCCTGCAAAAAGCTGCACCTCTTTCTAGCTTCAGGACATAATTTATCTGTATATACCTATGGAATTATTTATACAGTCTCCTTGTACCAGTCTTTATTCCTGTCTATGTCAATGATTACTCATTAATATTTCCTCAGTCAACCCTACAACTCTTTTCAAATAAAATTTAGCCGTATCTCTATGCATTCTTCTTAAATTCTGTCAGCACTCTATCAAGGCAGCCAGATTACACTAAGTTAACACAAAAATTGTTGCTGGCCACGACTAATGACTGACAAAAACTACACAGCTCCCTTTCTACTAGTGAGGGACAATGGTAAGAAATCTTCTGGCATCTCATTCAAAATTGGAATTCAACAAAAAGACTTACCTGTCTGTATATAGGATAAAGGCTGTTGTATAGCCCAGTGTTTCTGTTTGAGCTTTGACTGTATGTGGGCTGGAAAAATGAACATGTCTGATTCCTGGCTTTTTTATTTCCCGCAGTTTCCAAAACTTTTTACCCAAAAGCCTGGTGTCTAGATCTGTCTTTTATTCTCTTCTCTTCTTAGGTTCTGTTTTGAAGCAAGGTTTCACCACCACCATACAGGCTGACATTGTTCATATTATTTAACCATACTAGTTTGGGAATATGCCAAAGTTTGCCTCCCCAGCACAAGCAGCATACATTTTGGGAGGTAGCATGTGCTATCCCCAAACCATTCTCTTCAACAGTTTGGATGAAGCTGTACTTCCTGTAGGACAGAAGACCTTAGCTGGAAGGATGCATACTATATTGTACTACCTGGCCTGAGGTCTTGACTAGAATAGATGCAGCCTCATTGTTTCCTTCATTCTACTCCAGTTCCTGGCATCCCGGTGTTGGATTTTCTATCAATCACAGCTATCCAAGAAGATCGGAGCAAGATTTCTCAGTTTTTTAAGTGCAGATGAATTTTTATGTCCTTGGAATGCAGGAAAAAAAATTACTTCTGATGGTATTATTCAGAATTTCCAACATTAGCACAATAATTCCTCCTGCTCCATTTCAGTAAGGAATGGCCCCCTGCCAAAGAGACCCCATGCATTAAGTATTTTGCCCCAGTTTTACTCTCCTTCTTAAGCACTTCTAGCGTAATGTGTCAGGCACTGCTGAAACAAAATGACCAGATTGATGAGATAAAGGAGAAATCAACAGGAGAAATCAACAGGAGAAATGCTAGTTTTTCCTCTAATCCCCAGTTCTGTTTGCAGGGTTGTCTGAACAACAATCTTCACTACTAGTTCCAGGGATTTTTCTTCTCCCCTTGTATCATAGCAGGGACTTCTTTATTTCATGCAGGTATCGGAGACATAGAGACTCTTTAGGGAGGTTGGTGGATCTACCTGAGCCTCAAGACTATGAGGAGGCTGCTACTGACAACTAGTGCTGCCAGCAGGTTGAGGGAGGTGATCCTTCGCCTTTACTCAGCACTGGTGAGGTCACATCTGGAGTACCATGTCCAGTTCTGGGCTCCTCAGTACAAGGAAGAGATGAACGTAGTGGAGAGAGTCCAACAAAGGGCCAGTAAGGTAACCAAGGGACTGGAGCACCTCATAGAAGAGGAAAGGTTGAGAGAGCTGGACTGTTTAGCCTAGAGAAGATAAGGACTGGGGGGAATCTTATTAATGTATATCGATACCTGAAGGGAGGGAACAATGAACTTTTCAGTGGCGCTCAGTGACAGGACCAAAGGCAATGGGCACAAACTGAAACACAGGATGTTCCATCTGAACATCAGGAAATGTTTTTTTTATTATGAGGGAAACTAAGCACTGGAATAAATTTCCCAGGGAGGCTGTTGAGTCTTAGCAATGTATCTTGTTGCAGTAAGAAATTTAGCTTAATCATATTTATATAAAACATGTTTAAGTCAAAATCAAAGAGAGAGTTCAGCTGACCAAGTGCAATATAGGTTCCAAGCTCTTCACCCCTGGTCCTTTCATACTCAGTGGACAAAGACACCGCTTTGAACGTGTAGATCGTTTCATCCCAATACAGGTGTCTGGAAAGGTCAGATAAATCCTCTTTAAATGTGTATTTCTCTCCAGTGTCTCCAAAACAAATTTGAGGTGAGCAACTCAGTGGAAACACCTGCATTGCACATTTCTAAAGCCAGGTGAGATATATCCCACCCAGAATTTCTAGTCACATTTTGTATTGGTTTGTCACAATTGCTGTATGAAAATTATCTGTGGTAATCAAAAATCCCAAGTACATAAAATTTGAAAAATACATATATGGTTTCCAGTAGTATGATATAGAGCCATTAGTGTAGAAAAAGATGATCTATATTGTTTCAAGGGTGAGATGAGTGTTTAGAGAAATGGGCTTTGTTTTGCTGTTTGATGCTACAGATGGAAATGACTGACACTGCTTCTGGTGGGAGAATACTTCCCATAAAATTAGTTTCCATTTTGCCCACCCCAAACCTTAAAGGCATCAGTAGAAAGGACAGCTAAGCTCTTTATATTAAATTACTCAACAGAGAGTGGAGACCAACTGTATGGACGTCCCTTGTCTGGGTCATCCTCTCCATTTCTGGCAGCTTGCTGTTCCGGGCAACAATCCAGTTTGTCTCCTTCAAGACACAACTCTACAATAATCTACAAGGATGTTGAATTAGCAAAACCAGTGAGTGAGTGCTTGCAATCTCTGAAATCAAGACCACGCTTGAGCCAGTGACCTTTAACATACCCACGAAGCAGTTCGTTATCTGCCCTAGGACTCTTGGCGCTTACCATGCTCTGAGAATGATCCTGGTAATTTCACACTGCCTGGAACATTATTGCATTTTATACACATAGTACATGCTTTTAATCATCCAAATCTATGTATTCATATCGTATGTATTATATATGAGATGTTATTTATGTCTTATGCATATATATTACATATATAGTTATTTATGTATTGTGTGTATATATGCATTGTGTATACATATATATGTACATACATAGAGTTTCTAAATGGACTTATTTATTTTCTGGACTTCTATGTTTGTATTTAATAATGACAGATGGTACAATAATTTTTTCCTTTTTGGAACATGCATTCATTTTCCAGCATTTGCATTATCATGCCTGCTTTTTATTTGAATTCCAATAAAAGATTATTGTAGAAGAAAAGATTTCTACATGTTATAAAATACCTGATATTTTTCTGTCTTCCTCTTCTCAAGTTTTATTTGCTTGATTTTACACTTAAGCCTCAATAGCAAAGAAAACAAGACAGCAATAGGAGAAATAAGACAAACAATAACTCGATTTTACTATTTGATAACAATCCCTTTTAGAACAACAAAAAGTAGTCTGTTTGGAACCATAAATTGTGTAAATTGGTAGTGATGTCTCTACATGACACTACATAAGAAGCAAAAACTACTGGACAATACAGGTCTATTAAACAGTGTGTAACATATAAACAAAACAAAACCTACAATGTCATGTCTTGTGGGTTAACAAAAGTTGAAGACAGAAGAAAAACCCCATTATTTCTTCCTTCCTGCCACAGTGAAATTGCTCCCCACAGTATAATTTTCTAGTGGTTTGCCCAGTCTCATTTTAAATTATTCTAACACTGGGGCTTCCACTACTTCCCTTAGGAAGTGTAACCGTAGATGACAATTTGACATTCACATTACACTCTAGTCCCTAGATGACACAGTTCAGTGTAATGTGACATGAGATTTATTGTGATGGACTCCAACATTTGACAAGTTCCAGTACAATGTAATGTGTCGTGAATGTGTGATTTAAACAATGTTTAACAAAACTGCTATAGCTGTAAGATAAGGGTGGTTAAAAACCTTTTGAAAATAGAACAGAATAGAATAAAAATAATAAAATAAAATAAAATAAAATCCTCTCTGAGCATTCATTTTACCTACAGAACATTGACGGATATTGGCAAACACTCCTGTTAGTATGTAAATTTGGTCTGCTAGGCTCTAGATAGGATGAACAGAAGAGCCAAAGGTTAAAGCTTAAACTTTTGAATGTTAAGAGACTAAGGACTGGATTGTGAAACACGTTTAACCTCAGAGAGATGTAAATAAAAATCTGACAGAACTTCCAAAAGATGCCTACGTGTCTAACTGCATATTCAGGTGTTCACCAACTTTAAAAATTGAGGTCTTAGATGTTAATGGCAGTATTTGTACAGATTTTAACTGCTGGCTGTACAAATCTTTATGTCAGCGCTAGGAAGACGATGCAGAGATGGAGGAAGAAAAGTCATTTACCTTCTGACAGCAGTGCTGGTAGGCTATTAGCACTGATTGATGGGTTTAGACATGATCATATTGTAAACAAACACTACAAGCAAACAATAAATAGGCAAGCAAGAGGAACTGAGCAGTCAGGGATCTAGTGGAGAGAAAACAGAGGAATGTGGTTGGCACAAGCGTGCTAGGTAAAATGAACACCCTCTGTGAGAGCCATGAAGTCTACCTCATATAGGAACTAATGCAAAAGACACTCGGGCATGCTCAGGCAT
Organism: Stercorarius parasiticus; assembly: GCA_013396915.1. Taxonomy (NCBI): domain Eukaryota; kingdom Metazoa; phylum Chordata; class Aves; order Charadriiformes; family Stercorariidae; genus Stercorarius; species Stercorarius parasiticus. The sequence continues at coordinate 15,235 of VWZL01000292.1, read as the reverse complement.
ACAGCTAATGAGCTACAACTTGGAAGCTGTGGAACAGAATACTGTTTTTGACACAGAATTAATTTTATAATATATGACTGCTCTTGCAGTCATCTAATCTAATCCCTACAAAAACATGCTTTCCTTCCTCCATGCAGTCCCTACAAAAACTACGGCCTCCTCTGTAGTTTTGCCTCTCTTGTACCTTGGTAGCCAATCCTCCACTGGTTCTTAGGGTGGTTGTACTGATTAGCCAAGAAATCTTTGGATTTTCAGACTATAAATACGATCTGTCTTGTCTTTATGGTCTGTGAATCACTTCTCCCACTTGAGCAACTCATTTATCTTCACATAGAAGAAATCATTTTGACTTCTTACAGAAAATGAAACATACGATGTTCTTTACAGGTCACAGCCACTGTGAGATAAGGCACAGATACCAGTGGTTCAAACCTTATCAGAATACGTATTCTTACAATGTTACCCTGTTGCAACTAGACTCTTCCTCAGTTGCCAGAAAGTGAAAGGCCCTCCTGATCTTATGCTGCCCCTTTATACTACTGCAGTGGGGGAATCAGTTCCAACAGCCAAAGACACAAAAGAGAATGAGGCTGCAGAGCAACATGTCCTCTCAGCTTTATCCCCCCAGGCTAGGAGATATCCATTTAAAATAAATGGAAGACTTTTTTGGCACAAGAAAAAAGCACAGTACAAAGCTGAGTCAATATGCTCATGAAAAATCTCTTTGCTCACTCTGTTTCTTCATCTCTTGTTTATGAACTCTAGGTGATTTGGGGATTATTTTTGTCGTGCTTAAAGTTATAATATATTTTTTTCTTTTTTTTTTTGGAGGGGTTGTAAATATACAAAGCATTAACACTGAGGAGAGTTCTAAGAGACCTAACTTTGTCAAACTACAAATTGTGTAAGGTTTTCAGGGAATCTGAATCTCAGCAAATTTCTGCATTTGAATTTTATGTCATTACTTTTTACATTTTCTTTTGAAAGATGTGCCTAAACATTAGTTATTGTAAACTCATCTTTGAATAAAATATTGAAGGTGATTTTCAAAGCAAATAGTAAGCCCTATAAATATCAGACTGTAGATCTGAAGAGCATTGGCTCAAAAAGGAATACACAACACATTTATCAAAACCAAGAATCCTTTACATTTCTATAAAATGTCTTTTGTTAAATATTGCACTACAGCTCAAGAAACATGTTGCAAAATATCTTTTTTAAGAAGGACTTATGTCTTAAAAATGGTGAAGATTGTCTGCTCAGGAGTAAGAAGGAATCCAGAGGTGTTTTGTCAGTCATAAAAATACATTCTAAAACCAGTTTGCTTTCTTTTACTTCCCTTTGCAAGGGAAAAGAATCCCACTTTTCTAAAGCTTAAAAATGCCTGAAAGGTGGTGTTGGCATGTTGTTTTTTTCTTTTTATTGACAATATCCATCTTCTATAAATGCTCAAAAGTCCTAAAAATTGAAAGTTTAAGAAACGTATTAAGGACTTAAAAAGTTTTCAGAAGGGTGTTATTTACTTTTGTTCGGTTTCTCTCACTATTAAAATTATCTGCTTAGTTTTCACATAGTCAGGTAAATTATTTTCTGGCAATCATTCACAATATTGTTTCAAAATAAGCCTTATATTAATTAATATAATTGCTATATTCCTTTCTTATGACAATGACAAGATATTTCGATATTGAACCTGAGTACTAATATATTTAGGAATATGACTAGCAAAATAACACACACTGGAGATTTACTTCATTTGCACTTCTTAAGGAATTATGTTATCAAATGTAGTAAATGAAAAACAGTCTTAGAGATAGGCAGTAAGAGGAGATATGAGATTAGGTAATGACTTTTCAAATTTTAAAACTCCTTAAAAATGATTAAAAACACATTCAAAGGCTAATGTAGTCTTTTTAGTAGAAATCAATGGTTTCAGAATCCATTTATACCTAAGTTTCAATGTCTCTTAAATTAGCTGGAAAAAAGAGAGGTCTTAGCATTGCTGTGTATGTTAAAAAAAAAAAGAAAAGCTAGTTTTTGGCACTAGACTAGAAAACAGGCAATCAGTCATGTATTGCATATTAATTAATAAATTGCGTATTAACAGGTTGAAATATTATTATGAAGACCGGCTCACCGAGGCACTGAATTGATGAAAGAATAATGTTCTAAACTCAGCCAGTCTTGGGTTTTTTTCTTTAGCAAGAAAATAAGATAGAAATAAAATACAAGTAACTTGAGCACCATGGAAACCTTTTTCACCATCTGACCCCTTCACTGACCACATTACAGGAAAAAAATATATATAATAGAGAGCAAATTGATGAACTGGATGCAATGAAGAAGTAGCAGTTTTCCAACTTAGCATTGCTTCTTCTTCATGAGCGGAACAGATCTTTCAGCCTGTGTTGCCAGAGGCTGAGATGTATGTTAGGAAAAAGATCATTTGATACTTCTTCCAAAAGTTGGCCCTTGGTCAGACAGCTCAGACATTTCTATGTTCCTATCTAACATAGAAATATATTAGTTATGCCGTATAATCTTGTACTTCAATAGTAAAAAGACACTGTAACTTGAAAAAAATAATAAATTCTTCCTTCTAACAATAAAATAATTGTAAATTTCATCCTTAAAGAGGCAAAATATATTCTTGGTAAAAAGAGAGGAAAAGTCCAATTGAAATTTTATTTAAGATACTTCTCATTAATTTTTCTGTCTCCAAATAGTCTCCCTGACTGACTGCATAGAAAAGTATTGTGTGTTGTCATATGGTTTGCTCAAGACTAGTCACCTCAATGAAATTGTGACCTGTTAATATAAGTTGTACTCACTGTTTCTGGAAATGCAGACTTTCATCTTTAGTGCTAAGAAACACGCTGAGAGATAATTTTTAAGATTTACCCTAATAAATTTTATTTATGTAGAAAATCACTCTACATTATAATTTTTTTTTAAAATGAGTTATTAAAAGTCAATAGCTGGACAATTCCTTTTCCTTATCCTTTCTATTACTTGCTATTAAAAAAACTGTTGAGCTATACCTATAAAGTGAGCTTTTCTAGTTCCTTCTACAAATTCCAGTGTTGGGCCACGGTAGTTCTTTTCTGAACATCAATACATAAAGCAACGAAGTTCAGAACAAAACTTAAGAACAATCATGCAATGGAAACTTGAGCATTCTAAATATGAGTATTTGAAGATACAAAACTTATTCATACATGTATACTGGGTAATTTCATGCAGAGTTTTTTGAAAGCTGAGTGTATGGACAGCAGCTGAACTACTGTGTAAGGAAATGACCAAAGTTTATTCTCAAGAAGCTACTTCTCCAGTAACACACAACTTGGCCTTTTAACCCCCATTGAGGTTATTCAGGAACAAAGAATGTAAAATTAGAGTAATGCATCAGGCATTCTCTTTTTAATGGTTACATGAATAGTGGGCAAGAATTCAACAAGCAAACCTCTCATTGCAAGGTTGTCTAATGTGAGACATGTTGAACAAATGTCCTAATTGTAGCTATTCTGCCAAGTATTGTCTGAATGCCAGTTCCTTGTTCTCTAGATCAGAAACTGCAGGTTCTCTGTATTATATACTAACACAATAGTAATAGGTGGTTTATAAAAAATACACCAGTGCGTAGGCAACAATGCAAGCCCTACGTTAAAGGCAAACATAAGCTGAATGCGAGGTAAAGAATGAGTTTAAAATTTATTTTAAAACTTGGCTAAGGGTAAGAGAATATTATATGAATAGCTTATAGTTCTTGGATATCCATTGTGCTCTCTAGTCAGTTTTCTTCTTTATTCTAGTACTTGCTGCTGAAAAGGTTACCGATTATCTGCATTAGGACAAATGGGGAATCTTAATGCTTTCTTTTAATTAACTGCTTTTTCTCAGTATTGCTTAATTACTGACTTGAAAGGAATCAGAATATGATATTTCTCTCATTCACCTGCCACTCCCCTGCACCTGGCTTTTGTAAATTTTCTTTGATGCACCCTTTGCACTCCTGGAAATTAGTGCATACAGATTTATTTCCTTTGCTAATCATATTTCTGATTGCTCATGCCTTGCTTAGAACTTTCTTTTTTACGTGAATAATTATATGAAGACAGAATCATGGCTTGGAGCTTGCCTAAGGCATCACATCTCAACACAGAGGATTGCCTGAGCCCTAGTTTTACCGCAGTATGCATTCTCACTGCAGAACAGAGCATGCATTCACTCAGACAGATTCCTCCATTCAGCCACTACAGTGTTCAAAAACCCAGAGGATATTTTCTTTGCTTTCACTCACTTTCTTTCCATTGTCTATGAGTTGTTCTTTCATACTTCCTTTCATTTCACTTTGCTTTTGCTTCTGAGCAATGCCTTGATCAAGCCATCTAGGAGTTCATTAGATTATAAATCTTATTATTGTTTTAAATAACATTTTCTATTGTACTTCAGCTCTGCTTAGAACAATGATCCAGTGAGACCCTGAGGACTTTCAACTTCTTTTTGAGTCACAACACAATAGCTTTCAGCATTATCAGCTCTCTACTTTGAATCACAAATTCATTGAACATCAAAATAGAATTTACAATTAGGAGTTTGACTCAATTTGGATTCAACAGTAAATGCATTTATGACCACTCACTAGCCATATTTTTTTCTTATTTAAGTTTTTACCTAAGAGTATACATACATGAAAAACTCACCTGAACCAACACTGTGAGAGAAGAAGTAGTAACTAGGACAAAAGAAGAAAACTAACAAATATAGTCTTTCTTGCTCACTGAATAAATTTGAATACGGTAAGTATCAGATTATTCCTTGGATATTTTTTCTATTTGCCACTTTTCCCTTGGATGACCCTTTAATTGTCAAACAGTCAACAGAGGTTATTTTATTGAGGTATTGTGAAACTCAAATAGCATATGTTTTACTGCGTGACTAACATTACCAGTTAGAAATGTAGCACAAAACCTGTTGATGCTCCTGGTAAAATGGATTTGCTGCTGATGGCAATGATATTATTTGCATGGCAGTTGTTTTCTCATGGAAGCACTCCAAATATGCCCACAACTGTGCATTCAACTTCATGGCCTTTTCATCTGTGGAAAACGTCACCAAGTTTAACTGGGATAACTCTTAACTTTACCTGTCTCTCTGAAGCAATTAATGAGTTCATGAATATACTCTAGACTGCAGGAGAAGACAGTAAAGTAATTATGCAGATCAACTTTTGGATAAAACCTCCATCAAAGACTGGCTGCATGATTCAAAAGCAGTTAGGAACAGTATTCAGAAATGCCTTAGCACATAGACCTATTGTAAGACAAGGCACCAAAAAAAGGATTCTTTCTCAAATGGAACTCGTGCAACCTGGCAGCCAGCCTGGATGCTCCCTCCCTTTCTTCTTCCCTGGAGTCTCATCTAAGGTTCTACACTATCCCTGTTGATATGCAGTTAATAAGAGAAAATGTGGTTCATATGTTAATGTAAACCTAACTTAGTCTTTCCATAACCTTAAGCAAGATCAGATTTGCAGGTAAAGAAAATACTTCATTGAGTGACAAAAATAGATGAGTTTTCTGGCACAGCAAGCATTTCTTTAAGTCTGGAAGAAAAGCAACAAAATTCAGGCCTAAATGCCAGGGTTTGATATTTTTATGAGGTTTATCAGTTAGATTACTGAGAGAAAAAAGTAAGTTACACACTTGAGGTGGGGAGGATTTAAATAAGGGGAGACATGTGGTGATTATTTTCTATGACAAAGGGAGACGGACTTTTTTTAGCATACAGCACAGGACAGGATTCAGAGCATATGGGCATTAAGAGGTAGAAGAGAAAGTGTGAGAAAAATATTATATGTCACAAAACCATAACTCTACCAAGCCCATGATTTGGCATCCACAGTAGTGATGTGTTTGAGTTCTCAGGCTCACCTTCCCAAGGCTTTTGTAGCTCTCCCTAAGAGTGAGAGATCAGAGGTTGAGCGGTTATTTTGCAAGATGCAATTTTCTACTGATAAATGACCAATCCTTTGGTTGGGATTGCTTGTGTGAGCACGTTGGGCCCAGGCTGTGACCCCAGCCACAGCACCCCCGGGGTTTGGCAGCCAGGGCCATTCCCTGAGATGCACAGTCTTGTCTCTGTCCTTCACCATCGTGGCTGGCCATGCCCCTCTCCTGCTGGCTGCCATGACATCCCTGCTGGGCCTTGGGCTTGCGCACCACGGCACGGGGGGATCTGCTCTTGCAGGGCTGTGAGTGACCCTGGTCCACCAACCTGGGCCTGCTCCATTCCCATTGTGCGGCCAGAGGGCTGCACTGGTGGTGAGGGTACCCTCAGCTCCCCACACCCTGCCCCTACCCAGCACCTTGCCCTGCAGCTCCTTGGCAGGTTGGTCATAAGGGAATGGGGGTTTTTCTAGCTGAAAATTTGTCTTTTTTTATTTTTTTTTCCCTCTACAGTAGCTGGCTTAGCAAATAATATCAGCTCTCTGGGCAGATCTTGCCCTGTTTAAATTCCTGGATAATCATGACCACAACAGTACTGCCAGATATAATTTCTTTAGATCTTTCTCTCATGGCTGCATCACATAACCAAGTCAATGCTGAGGCATTTCAATATCTTCCTTTTTTATTCATCTTTGGCTATCAGCCCTTGTCTTGAGGCCATTGTAGACAGTCTGTTCTCCCACTGTCTGAACCAGTTTAGGTTCTCTTCAGGTCGCTGTTCTTCTAACCTGAAAGACCATGGTCATTCCTAGGTCTGTGACTCCTTCTGAATGTAACAGACTTGCTCTAGACAGCAGTCATATTTTTGCCTGATCACTGACCCGACCACAAACTCCATCATAGAATCATAGAATGGTTTACGTTGGAAGAGACCTTAAAGATCATCTAGTTCCAACCCCCCTGCCATGGGCAGGGACACCTCCCACTAGACCAGGCTGCTCAAAGCCCCATCCAACCTGGCCTTGAACACCTCCAGGGATGAGACATCCACAACTTCTCTGGGCAACCTGTGCCAGTGTCTCACCACCCTCAGAGTGAAGAATTTCTTCCTGATGTCTAATCTAAATCTCCCCTCTTCCAGTTTAAAACTGTCATCCCTCATCCTATTGCTCCTCTCCCTGATAAAGAGTCCCTCCCTGTCTTTCCTGTGGGCCCCCTTTAGGTACAGGAAGGCTGCTATAAGGTCTCCCTGGAGCCTTTTCTTCTCCGGGCTGAACAACCCCAACTCTCTCAGTCTGTCCTCATAGGAGAGGTGCTCCAGCCCTCTGATCATCATTGTGGCCCTCCTTTGGACCCATTCCAGCAGGCCCATGTCCTTCTTGTGATGAGGGCTCCAGAGCTGGACACAGTACTCCAGGTGGAGTCTCACCAGAGCAGAGCAGAGGGGCAGAATCACCTCCCTCGACCTGCTGGCCACGCTTCTTTTGATGCAGCCCAGGATGCGGTTGGCTTTCTGGGCTACAAGCACACATTGCCAACTCATGTTGAGCTTCTCATCTCCTAACCCCCCTAAGTCCTTCTCCTCAGGGCTGCTCTCAATCCATTCTCCACCCAGCCTGTATTTGTGCATAATGAACGTCACCTGAAGAACAGAGCAAAAACTTGTTAATAGGAATGAGATCGTCAGAATACTTTGAGTGAAATTAATTTCGAGGTGTAGTTGCATTGAATTCAGTATTCATTTTAGGTATTAATTTGTTTTGATCATTTAGTGACTAATTAAAAACACACCTTACAACTCCCCTGAGATGTCATGATGAAGAGAGGTGCCCAAGCATCCTCCTGGAAACTTCTTCAGCATGTTATTGCCACCCTTCAGCAGGGATGATTTCTCAGACAGTGCATGGACTACTCGCAACCCAAGGTTATTTTTTAACCCCAATCTGTTATTACTATTCTGTTAAAATTGACACCCATGAGGCATATTTTATGGGACTTGCCAATCTCTGAAAACATGCTCCAGGAAATAAACCAAACACACCAGAAAAGGCATATATCAGGAGAGAGAATAGAGCTCATAGCGAATGGGTCGTAAAGTTGAAGATTTGAGACTTGATGTAAATACTCTGAAAATCTACGGTGTACTTAAGTACATGAAAAAGTGGTCTGTGTCAGCAAGCATTTTGTTTCAGGATATGACAGAAGGGAGTCATAAAGTTTGCAAAGCGCTACTGAAAAGGAAAGCAGCCCCCGGTGCCAAGCAGATAACTGATGCTTAAACAGCTGTTAAATGTTATGTTCTAGACTGCAGCCCTAATAAAGAATTTGTCAATGAGAGAGCATTAATAATAAAAAAATATTTCCATGTTTATACATTCTTTCAGCTAAGGATCTCTGTGTTTGATGTGCATTATGCAATGGAGCTTCAAAATGCATTAGTAATACAGATACATAATTGAATGCTCTTCATGTAGGTTGAGAAAGAAGTTTTATATAAAATAGTCAGGCTCAAGGTTACACAGCAAATACTAAAAAAATCAGAATTAAGCTTCTGGATTTTCTATGTTACATTCCTATGCAACAAACAAAAAATTTCTGTAACTTATTATCTAAACAAGACGACCTGTAAGATGGAATGTAGTGACCAATTCACTCTTGCAAGTGTGGCATTTACTCCCTAGGTGTAATTTCTCAGCTTTACATGTACTCAGAATCCCAATATTTTTATAAATCATCTTGTTTTATTTGTACATCCTCCTTGACAGATTATTTTAATGAACAGTTCTTCTAATTGTCTGTGCATTTGTTACAGCTGTATTTTATTGGCAGTAATAACAATAATCATAATGCTCAGGGTACACTTAAGCACTTTTTCTTTTTTCCTAACTGAACACTATGCTCTGTTAATGCCTTCCTAAAAATATTTAAATCCTGTCTGGGATACTGTGTTAATTGGTTTAAGAACAAGAAGATGTTTTATGTTACATCATTTATGTTGCTGGTCCTTTCAGTTACAGATTCTCTTTCCTTACAGATGAGATGCATCAGACATGACCTTAGCTGAAGATGAGTTAAGTTAGTCAAAAGCTCTTCCCAGTCAAGAAAGAGAGTGAGACACTTCCTCAGGAAAAGTCACCCCACTTATCTAAGCATTCACCTCTCAGGCCCAAGTCTTTCTATGATTGCAGAGAAAGATTAAACAGCAAATGTAAATTAAACTTTTAGATGATTATGGAAAGTAAGATGAATCCTACCTTAATTTTCCAATTAATCTGTAGCAAAATGAGACAATTCTCACTTTTTCCCTCCAAATGACATTGCAAGATATGATAATATAGATAATGACAAAAATAATTTTGAATGGAACTATGGAATGTGGAACTATAGTATGGCTTGTAGAGTTATTGTATCAGAAAATCTAGGTGGCTAAGATCTTGCTTAAAGAAATGAGCCATTACATATCCACTTTACAGTGATGATATTTCAAGGCACCATTGCTGAGGTCTTGATCTTTGGTTGCATACAAGGAAGACTGTGAAGATTCATGGAGCTGCCAAGTAGATCCAAGCTATCTGATTTTAAGAGCTGGAGAAGCGACTTTATTTTGCCTCTGTGTCCGTCATACTTAAGGGGCCACCTTTGACACACCAAGTCCTGCCATTTGGCGAAGAGAGGATTTTGTATGGAATTCATGCAACATCAGGCTCGGAGTTCCAAATCCTTCAAGTTATGCTTCGCTGTTATGGGCAGGGGAGACCATTGCCATGGGTGTCAGTGTAAGCAGAATCATACTTCCTTCATCAAATTGCAAGAAAACCAGCTAAACATTTCCCCTTTTCACTGTAAACTCGTTCACCTAACCAAATTTTAGGTCAGGAAATCTCCTGTGTTCTGTAGTTTATTCTCAGATTTCTCTAGACTTATATTGCCTACTGTGTCTTATGAAGTGTCTGAGTGTATAAAATGTTATTTATTGGAGAAAAGACGGTTTTGTAAATAATACAACATACAACTACAAATATATGTTTATAGTAGTGTATCAAGAGGGACCAATGGTAACAGAAAATCTGCGTGAACAGAATATTAGGGTATGTTTTTCAAACCTCTTTGAGATTCAGTACAACTTCTTCCTAATTAGATGTGTTCCGTATATGTACATATAAATTTTGTAAATGGCTTGAGCATGCCAAATATTCTTGTTTTAATTATAATAAATAAAAGTGATGTTTTAAAGAGTGAAACTTTCATGTTAAATTCAATTTAACGGTAAAATTAAATCAGCAAGAGACACCGGATCTTTCTTAGTGAAAAGCAAATGAAATATTATGTATTGTAAAAGTGCACAGCATAACAAGAGAATCCTAAAATCTGTCCAGGACATCTGAAGAAAACAAAAGTTTGAAAAGAAACAGAGCACAGTTTAACATGAGTATTCAATGATGAAGGTTTTATTTTCTTTTTCTCTTTTCTTTGAAGAAAATACAATTATTGAAGCTAAAATAGCAATCTTGAGAAATATGTCTTGCATTATGAGATGGAGAATTTTTTCCAAGTGAGAACACAAAACAAAATAACAAGGAAAAAAACCTCTTGCCACAGCTCAGACTACTACAGTCTTACACATTGGAGATGGGGACAAATTCAAAAGTTTTGTGATGTATTTTTTTTCTTAATAGACAAACTTATTTCTCCTGAAGGATATTAAATTATGTCTAACCTTTTGATATGAGGATTGTACATACTTATAAATAAAAAGTTTTCTCCGTTGATTTTTTATATTTTTTTAATGTCTTCTCTGATTTTAAAGGAACTCTGCAACAATGTCTGGAACAAATCTACTATTAAGCTAGAAAACCTGAAAAAATCTCATTTGTAATGAAATGAGAAAAGCCACTTTTCTGGAAACAAGAACACATTTGCTTTGTTATTTCTAGGCTAAAAATATTAACAATTTGAAAGCTGGCTTGTAAAGGCATCCTTTCTCACACTGAGTTAAGATAAAACTATTTTATAATCCATCTCACCAAAATGTGTGATTATGGGGAATTTAAAAGTCAGCATTTGATTTTGGAAAAATCGGAGAGGAACACATAGCTGCAGTGTGCAGGTGCAGACAGGAGACTGGATTATGACACAGTGATAAAACCTCTTTTATTCTGAAGACAAAGACTTGATTTCACCAGAAGAATGTCTGGATTCAGTCTGAACATGGTCAGTAGTGAATGTTCCCACTCCTGATTTTAAATAACTCCCCTCCCACCTCAGGAACCCCCCTTCCCCCAGAAAAGTCTACCATATAAGTGGTTTGCAGGGTTTTTATTTTATGGTTATGACAGCCTACTGGCATATTCCATTTTCTTGTTCCCTGCTTGTTAACTTCAGTATAAGGAGTGAACTGATTAATGACCACAGTCATTATGAGAACTTGGGGAGGCAGACAGGTGGCTAGATGCATAGATAGATGAGTCACACACAGTTATCATTCTCTGATGTGTGTGAACACTGGAACTAAGTCAAGTACAAAAATGAATCATCACAAGCAATAGCAAAATGAAGATGTGCACCTGTAAGCTTATGTACCTATGCATGTCTTTTCGCATATATATCTGTTCTTTATATATGTTGAATTATGTATATGTTTGTGAGCAAAGAGGTAAGTTTACACTACATATGTGAATATATGTATATATATTTATACATTTATAAAACATCTTCTGTATATATAGAAAATATAGGTTCTTTATATATATGCGTAGATACACATACTAAAGATATTAAGCATATAAAATTGTATAAAAATATGTACGTTCTCTTTTCTTACATAAAACCTTGAGTCCAGCAACACACCAAGCCCATTTTCCTTTACTCAGTGCATAACTAAAACCATATGCAAACCTCATAAGCCTCACAAAATCAAATGTGAGCCCAAAGTGTTCCCTAAATAGTACAAAGGTTTATTAACTTCAAAAATTTAGAAATTTCTGTTTTTTTTTCAAAAAAGAACTCTTTTTGCTGAGAAAGCATCCAAACTCCAGGATGCTTTAATTTTACAACAGATGCTTAAGGGTCTTATTAACACCTATATCTATGAAAAAATTAAGTCCAGGTGCTTTGTGCTACAAAAGAGAAGAAAGTAACTTTGCGAGTAAGTGGAAAACAGGTTGATTTCAATAAATTTTGTTTAAAAATGAAACCTGTTGATCGGTTTTAATGATGTAGCAGATGCTGCTATTGATCTGAAATTTGCATCAAGTGATTTGTCACAGTGGTTCACAGTGCTTAGGAAGAGGGAGTAACTTATTGGGGATGCTGACCCCTAGATCACATTGGTTTGTATACACTGAGAACAATTCATACAAAAAGCAATGGCATCTACTGTCTACTCCTCTGTTTTTATAATCTTTTCTTAGAAAGGACTCCATAAATTTGGAAAGAGAGTATGCTTTACCTGACAAAATGTTAGGAATGACCTAGAGCATCTCAACCACCATCTGCAGTCTGTTAGCTGCACAGTTATTCAGGAGGAAAGGGAGGCCCTTCAGAGGTTAATGAGAGGAAAATACTGCAATAAGGTAAGAAAAGAGTTGTGACCAGCCTTCATAAAACTATCAGGGAAAGCAAAGAAGTTGAAAAAGGAATTTTCAAAGAAAAACAACTGCCTGTCCAGGATGTGACGGTTGTGAGACAGACAAAGAAAAGGGTGGGGGATACAACTCCTAGACCAGTGAGGCTGAAAAAGGAAAACCGGGTAAAAATCATATGACCTAGGATGTCCTGTCTCAGTTCAGTGCCATTAAAAGACTCTTGTTCTGTAACCACAGCTATATTGAGACATATTGGCTATATTTGTAGTGGTAAATAGTGAACGGGTCCAGCACTGAAATACAGTTGTCCACAGTATTAAATTCTTATAACATACTTGGACATCATTTTGGCTCAGGCAAATTTCCAAAACTCATAGGCATGCTCAGGAGTTAGCACAGGCCAGGTACCATTTCTGTAGGCAGTTTGGATGCAGCTAATACATTTTGGAGGTTAACAGTACTAGTGTAATTGGACCATGTCTACTGATTTAGAGGCCAATGAATATGTCTTAGCACTACTGAGTTTACCATTACGTAGCTACGATGGTTCAGTCAAACTCTAAAGTGTTTTCTCAGGAGGTAAAAGCTGGTTTTCTTCTGCTGTCCTGGTAGCACTTGAATAATAAAAAAGAAGCCTAAGAATGGCAGGCATCTGTCCATTAAGCCCATCTGATTAAATGGAAGTACTATAATGCATTTCACACTAAATAGTTTGTCAACAACAGAAGTGACAAAACAGTATTTTCACTCTGCAATTCATTATATTTTAATGACAAACTCAACATATTTAATGTTTAACACAATCAAATAAAGGTAGTGATTACTACTGTAGAAATGGTGTCGTGCTTTTTAAGGTCAGTGGAAAGCCTGGTGTGAAGTTCATATGTGTAAAGCCTAAAGCTAGTAATTTGACATAGAATTAGTGAAAGAAGGACTAGAATATTTTCAAAAAAACCCAGCTTTATATAACCTGCTGAGATCTTTTGATAAGCTGTTTACTAAGTTTGGTGCTTCAGTAGCAGCAACGTTCTTCTGAAAATTCAGGCCTTAAACTATTCACCAATAGGTCAAAATATACAGGAGAAATTCTGTCCCTATAAGACTTTTATCATTGTCTTAATTTGGACTAGAATTTGAAAGATTTTTTATCCCCTCTGTTACTTCTTCATTTGTTTCTTTCTTTTTTAAGGGAATACCAAAAAGTATGGTTTCTAACAAAATATTGAATTAATTATGTTGTATGTTTTCCAAGCATTTTAATTTAAATACAAATGTTAATGTCATAGATGACTTTATATATATAGCAATAGTCTTGAGCTATGATTATATAACCAATTCCACGTAAAGGTCTCTTTCAGTATTAGCTTTAAATTGCATATAACTCTGAAAAACCATCACTTTTCCAGGTTTTAATTTTCTATGTGTGATCTCAGTTTGTAATCAACCTTTAACCTTTTTTGTGTGTGCTTTTTGTTTATTTTATTTGCTTTGTTTTGTCTTTTTGGTTTGAGCAATTTTTTTTATACTTTTCTGAAAAGAAGAGGAAGAAATAATTCCCCACTACATTAAAAACCTTCTTACAGTGTTGTTTTTAAATAGTTTTCATATTGATTTTAAATAGGCTTAGGGAAAAACATACAAACTAAAAAAAAAATTCAGGAAAATTATTGCCTCTGATCAACAATACCATTTTCTTATTCCACAGAAAATTTTCTTCTTTTTTTCTTGGCATTATTAGATTTAGCAAATATGTTTATTCATCCAATTATTCTTAGCAGAAACATGATTTTCTTACCTGCTTCTGGCAGCATTTTTTATTACAGAATTTTTCCACCAGTGTTCAAACTGGAAAGTTTGATGTGTTTTCTTCCATGTTTTTTTGTTACTTTGTTCTACGAATATTTGCCACTGGAATACATTTCCTAATCTGGGCAAAAGTTTTTCATTTTAACTTTCTGAATACTTTTGCTTTCGCTTTATTGCACATAATCATTGAAGGTGTATCTACAAAACAGAAGATATAATTAAAGCTCCGGAAGATATTTTTGCCTACTATCCTTCGCAGTTTCTTCGATATGGATATGTTCATTTCCTTTTTGTTTTCTCTGACAGGAATATTCCTTTGATTAACTAAGAGGGTCGTCTCTTAAGAGGTAATAGCTAGTTTTAAATCCAATAAAGTTGAAGATTGTGGTGGTACATAGTACGATTATGCCTTCAGTTTCTGTCAGCAAAAGTCATTAGCTTTTTCTTGAATATTTCCTGAAAACTAGAAAAGGTAGTTCCTCACTTTTGACTGGTTTATTTAAAAGTGTAGTGGTCCACTTTGTTAAGTCTGTACAATGGGCCCTGGAATGATTTTCCAAGCACTGGTATTTGGTGCACACCTCATCCACAGAGTGGATTTGTCCTGGGATGCAGCCCAACTACATTATCCCTCCATGCCCTCCACCCATGTCCTCACATATCTCACATAGACTTAAGCACTGAGGGAACTATGGCCCATGTTACGAAGAGTCCATCCTAGTCCGGGTGATCACAACTATGGAGTGGATGAAGAAAAACACTTGCTGTACATATAGAAACAACAGTGGAAAGCAAACAGCTGTTTTATTTATTTCTCTACAGAAGCTATTTTTAAAATACAAGAAACAGTACGATGAATGAGATCTTATATACAAGTTAGAATCGTAGAATCATAGA
>VWZL01000290.1:16647-43176 GCA_013396915.1 Stercorarius parasiticus | reverse complement strand
CCTGTGTTCTCGCAGGAGCACGTGCTGCGCGCTGAGGGGAGCGGGCCCGGCCCGGGCAGGGCCTGCGGGCCCCGGCCCCGGCGGCGGAGCCCACCGACCTGACCCGGCCTCCCTCGGGCCGCGGGAGAGGCAGCGGGTGGCCCCAGTGAGGGGCGAGAGGGGGGGGGTTGGTTCTGGGTGGAGGGGGGGAGCCCGCGTGTGGGGTGTCGCACGGGGCGGTTTGTCACCGGCCGGGAAAGGGGTACCGCAGGGTTCGGCGCCATCCCGGCGGGTGGAGGTGGGGGATTGGGGAGCACTGGCGCTCGGGAACTTCATCGGTGACTTTGTTTGCTTCTCGGCAACGGAAAAAAAACCAACCAAATAATTCGGTGTTTTTTTGTTTTTTTTTTTTTTGCAGCATCGACACGTGCAGCAGGAAATAAAGAAGCTTTTCTGTGGATGTTGCAGTAGCGTATTCATGGAGGAAGTTAACTTTTTACAGAAAACGGTAAGCTTTTATTTTTTTAATAATTTATTTTTTAAAATGTGGAGGCAGAGCCAGTGCTCTTGAAACCAAGCCTGAGACCTTGGGTAGGAGCGCTAAATCCCAAAGAGTTCCTTGGGGTTGGAGGCACATGTAGCAGTCCACAGTTTCCCTCGTTAAGAGGAGACTAATAGAAGTTTTTCAAGCACTCATTTATCCACTGAAGCAGCTGGACGGTGAGAAAGTCTTAAAATGTTTAAATTTGATATCTTGGCTTATTTTATTTTTTTCTTTGTGCAAAGCTCCTCTTTCAGTCTAACAAAAGTTACAGTTTTCTTGTAGTTTCAAAGTATTATATTAAGTATGAGGCAAGAGAGACTTTATGATCCTTCAGGTCCATGTTCCTATTAAAGAAGGAATAAAATGTGCTTTCAAATTTTGGACATAATTTGGTTGTGGTAGTATATTTTACAACTATCATTAGAAACTGCTTTTTCTTGCTAGATAGGCCAATCTAAATACAATGGTAGGAATTGTATTTTGAGGCGTGTGTGTGGTAGTTGCAGCAAGTGTTCTAACCTGCCAGCAAAGCCAGTAATTGGAAAACTTAAGAAGGCACCTGGCATGTCATGAGATACTTCCTGGACTTTAGAAAGCTGATGGTATGATCTGTTCAGTATGATTTTTAAATTTCCAATTACCTAAAATTGAGCATAAACTTTGTTTATATTTGATTTAAATTTTATTGGCCTTACCCTTTTTTTTTTTCAGTTGAGGAGGGGTGATGATGGGAGTTCTTGCCCTATTTTAGATTGATCTTTGAAAGCTAATGGTTATTTTTGTCTCCAGAATTTGTGAAGGTGTTCTGAGAATGGTATGGGAGAAACAGTTGAATCAATTTCACAATTGGGCACGTCTGCTGTCAAACTCCCTAGTATTGTGTGTGAGAGTCCGGGATTGACCTAATGCGCTGCTTCAGCTTACTCTGAAGGAGGTCTTTAGCTCAGAACCAAAATGTGAACTTTTGTTCTAAAGCTGGCTTGTCAAAGGTGTGCAATTCAAAACCTGATCAAATACTCACTTTGTTCTTTTCTTTCAGCAGGTGCAATGTAGACAACATAACTTGAATTACTAAAAACGCTGGTTGCGTCAGAGTAATGTCAAAGTGCTTACAGTGCAGGTAGTGATATATAGAACCTACTGCAGTGAAGGCACTTGTAGCATTATGTTGACAACTGCCTCAGGAGATCTTGCAGGACTTCAGAGATTGGAAAGGTACAGTGTGGTGGTGTCAAGTGCTTTTTGTACTAAGGTGCATCTAGTGCAGATAGTGAAGTAGATTAGCATCTACTGCCCTAAGTGCTCCTTCTGGCATAAGAAGTTATGTCTTCATCCAGTCACTCAGGTTAAGACTGTAGATGTTCCAGTAGTTTTCTGCTTTGCAGTCTTCTGTTAGTTTTGCATAGTTGCACTACAAGAAGAGTGTAGTTGTGCAAATCTATGCAAAACTGATGGTGGCCTGTTATAATCTACATCAAGGAGTTTGAATGCTTTCTGCTGGTTATGGGATATTTTGTGGCCTTCCTCATTTTAACAGCGGTCTAGTGAATGACAGCTCTTGTAGCACTAAAGTGCTTATAGTGCAGGTAGTGTTCACTAATCTACTGCATTATAAGCACTTAAAGTACTGCTAGCTGTAGAACTACATACTCAGCAGCATGCCTTACAATTTATTTGTTGTTTAATTGAACACTGTTCTCTGGTTAGTTTTGCAGGTTTGCATCCAGCTGTATGATACTCTGCTGTGCAAATCCATGCAAAACTGACTGTGGCAGTGACAAGTCAGTCAGTGAGTATGGAAAAATTGTACCCCTTTCTACACAGGTTGGGATCGGTTGCAATGCTGTGTGTGTCTGTGGTATTGCACTTGTCCCGGCCTGTTGAGGTTGGTGGGGATAGAGGCTGAAACACCTTCGTAGCTTTAAGGAATTTGTCCTTCGCTGATTCAGGAAACTTAAGATTTTTAAGTTTCTGCTTGAAAAAATGTCATGTAACTTTCTGTGTAACCTGTCTTTCATTTCCTGTATCTGGCTTCTTGTTTGTATGTACTGGATTTGTTGCTGACGATATGTACTTACTGGAATCCTCAAGTGTGGAATCTTTTTTAAGGCTATTATTAGCTTTTTATTAAACTGAGATGGATACTTTTATGCAGTTTCTTCATGAATTTGTTGGGAAGAAATGGATCTTGGGTATCAAAAAACCGGGATGAAAGTTCTAACTTGTTCAGTGAAAGCTTACTTCTCAAATTCAAATTACAGGAAGGATTTGGCAGCTTTTTTTGGTAATGCTTTTTATTGTGTTGAAACTCTGTGTATGCTCTAATTGATTATAGAGTGCACTTTTAGCCTTAGTTCTTCTGTCCAGAATTCGTCAAATTCGAGAGTAATAAATGAGGGTAGAGGCAAGGCCTTAATCATTTCTTAGCTGTGGAATCTTTAATGCTAGTCAGGTGTCCACTTCTTTGTGGAGTTATCTATGTCTGTGGTGAGTGTAACAGTGGTCAACTTGTAGCCTTTGGAATGAATCACTTAGCATGTGACACACAGCAATGAAGTAGAACATCTCTTCAGCTACCTGAAGAACTCGGGGAAAAACTTGTCTGTGTAACTGCTTCAAAGAAGCTGAGGTTGGTTGGGGAAGATACGGTAATCGGGCTCTGTGAGGAAGTGTCAATGTGAAAACTGCAAGTGGAGCATTCAGCACAACTTGGTTTCTTGAATGAGCTGTGTGTTAGTAAACTACACTTGTAGCTCAAACACTAATGGTTTTATTTCCTAAAACAGGCTTCCAGAGGACTAATGCTGTAAACTCAAAGTTCTCCATTAGTCACTTCCGCCGCCAGACTCTATATAGTACTCTAAAGTGCCTTTGTGGTAGGGAAATTAAGAATACTTTGGTCAATGCTGCCCTTGCTGTTCACACTTCAACTTAAAATGGAATACTAAGCCAAATGGGTTGTTCCTAATGTTGAACACTGTTTTCCAGAGTCAGTCAATGTATATTGCAATGCTTTGATGGAATATTACTCTGTCCTCCAGCAAGACATTGAAAATTCTTCGGTGGGTTTGGCATCTCCTAAGTTTTTTTTTCTGAAGTAGCCAGAATATACTCTTACTGTGTGCTGCTCAGTTTCTGACCCCTTTTCTATCCCTATTTCTTCAGAATGTATTGCTCAAATAGGTTTCTTACCCAAAATATTCTTTTCCCAAGCTTAAAATTTTCTTTTTAGTCTTACTGATTAGAGGAAGCTTGTGTCGTTGAAGTCAGCAGACAAAGATGCATGTCTCGTCCCGATTTCTGTATGATAAGTTTCTGCAATAGTCTGCTGGTGATGGCAGGTTTAACTCTTTTTTTGAGTGTAAAAGCAATATTCTTAAAAGTTGAAGTGCATAAAGCGTTTCAATATGTGATCCTGTTTATACTGCCATGTAAGCATCACTTTTTGAAATGTGTGGAGATGTATATTACAGGTACACAATGAAGCTTGTAAAACTGACAGCTGACAGAAGTGGGTTTTGTGCCCATGGAGCCTTAAATTGTCTATCAGATCTGTTGGAGTATACCTAGTTTTAATACTTTGGTATGAAAATGGACTATGTGACATGTTAGTATTTCCATCATTTAATCTTCTTAATTGCCTAGACTCCAAAAAATACTCTTAAATGGTGCAAGTCTGTGAGGAATGATTTTGTAAGTGTAAGACAGCATTTTAAAGACATGGTAAGGTATGCTTTACTAAAGGGGCAATTACAACAATGCCTGTGTAAACTGTAATATCAGTCTTATTTGCCTGCTTTCAGTACAGTTTTGGCCTATTAATTATATAACTTATGTTATCAAAAGTTAATCACGCATGCTATTTTTTGAAAATACCTGTAATACTTTTACACCCTGATTCAACTCATTCTAATGTATTAGTAGCTTCCTCATGGGTAATAACTGAATATAGTCTTGCCTTGTACATCAGGTTCAGTGTAAATTATTTTTCTCTTCTTTTTTAGTCCCTTGAGCATCTCCGAAGAAGTTAGTCCTGTGTAAGTTAGTTTCAGTGTAGCTGTGAGATATTGAACTCTAGTTGATAGAAGATGGTAGGGAGAGAAGTAACGCTGCTAAGTTTGGCTGGTTTTACTGAAATAAACTGATCCTTGTCACTGATACTTCTGTAGAAGGTTGACTGGAGTGGTTAGGTAGCTAAAACAAGTGCCCGTTAAAAATCCTGCAGAAATATCAAGAAGCATTTTCTGCAGATGTGTTTAGTTGAATCTATTAAAACACCGTCAAGTGGATGAGAAGCTTCTTTTCTTTCTATTAGCTTTGATACAGGTAGTAATTTTTCAAGTGAATTCCTGTTATGAATTAGTCTGAGCCATATGAACTTCTTTGAGCTTGGCACTAATAAAGATAAGCCTGCATGGATTTTTAGGAATTGTCTAAAATGAATTTTTAAAAAAATGTGTATTATGCAGGAAGAGCATAACTTAGTCTATCTTTCTAAACAAAAAGCAAGAAATTCCAAGCAGTATTAATACTTGCCTGAAGTTCTAGTATAGCACAGTTAGCCTTATAAGGAAAACCTTGTCTGTTAATCATAGAAAACTTCTCTGTACACTCTCGGTATCTGAAAGCATGCTGGGAAATTAAGCAGTTGTTTTTTCAGTAATTTGTCACTGGATGATACTGAAAAACCAGCTCAGTTCTTCAGAACTGACTTTCTTGTGTTAACTTTAGAATATCAAAGCAACTAGTGAGATGACTGTCAGGAGCAGACATTTTGAGTAATAGCTAGTTCGTAGGCATTAAATGAACAGCACTAGAAGGGGACACCCCCTGCTGTGGCAGCACAGACTTGTATCTCTCCTGCATAGCTGACATACTATCATGAGAAAATGAATGCAACAATCCATGGTCTGCTTTTCACTAATTCTCATCTTTAAAATACATCACTTGTATTTGTGTAGTTCACAAGTGGCCTTGTCTACAAAAGTCTTAAAAGACCCATAGCTTCAAATCTGGGACTTGGCTTATAAGAGGTTTTTTTTGACGCCACCTTTCTCCTCCCTATCCCCCCCCCCCATCACTAGACTAGAACTCATTCCCTGAAGCCACCTTCTCTCTAAGTGTTTGATTTTAGTAACTTCAGATGAACAGGCAAATAGTACTCAGTATGTAAAACAGAAGTGTCATGTATCCAAGCGATAAACCAACTAATCATAAAACAGTCGACTGCATCACTTTGTGACTCTTCATCATAGCCTTGCTACGACATCTACAGTTTTGTTCTCAAAGAGACTTCATTTCTGTTCATTCACTATCTGTTCGCCTTTTTGGATGATGTCTAAATGAGAAGATAGTGGGTGGGAAATAAAAATGTTCCATTAGGATTTTTCCCTACTCCATTTAGTACATTACTGTGCTTCTTGATGGATTATCTGCGGTGCTTGTGTCTTTTATAACTGTGTAGCAGTGTTAACAAGCATCTGTCTTCCCTTAGTTGATCTGGTCATCAGGGGAAGAGTTAAGACTGATACCTGTTAACATGGTGCATGAGAATTGTCGGTCTGGAATCCTCGAGGCTGAACACAGTTCCCACCCTGGCATCATTGGATGCTACCAGTTCAAAAGCTTCCCATTATGGAGGGTAGTTTGAAACAGAGGGCAAACAAAAATGTTACATACAATGAGTGAAGTTAGATTTTTAACAGGATTTAATAACAAGGCTGTTACTTGCTACAACTAGTAGGATTCCTGGCTGGAGGGGAACTGACTAGCAGCCCTGTGAGTAGAGACTGAGAGTTGTAAAACGGGTCTTCTCGCAGTTATTCTAGATTTTCCACCTTCCTATGAAAAAACAAAACCAAGCCCCCATAACATAGCATTTCATTCTCACTGTTAAATAACTTAATTTTGCATGGTTTCCCTAAGTGATTTAATGAATGAACAATTCTATGAATTTAGTTTCATTTCAGGGTCACCTGTTGGGGTTGGTTGTTTTTTGTTTATTTCTTGGGGTGGGGTGATATGGGTTTTTTCATTACGCTTAACTTGCTAGGGTGATGTGAGTGATTCCAGTCCAAGTGTCCCAATACAGAATGCTTGGTGGCCACCTGACTTCAGGCTCCTTGGAAACTGGACCAGGTTTTCTAAATGCATAGCAAACTACAAAGCTGTAAATGCAAATAGCTGTAATCTGGGTAGCCTTAGATGTCTTTGTGACTTGAAGAGATTAGCACTTCTGTTCATCACTAGGAGGACCAATTGTTTCAAGCATCACAGATTGTACCAGGTTTAGGCACCCACAGAGTCTGAACGAAGGCATCTCCACAGCTAATATTAAAAAAAAAAAAAAAAAATTCCTTATGGCCCTTACATGTGGCCAACATGCTTTGCATGGAACAGGGTTTTTACACGGGTTTGGTGAACAGCTAGCTGAGGCTTTTAACTGAAGAAATGCTGATGTTGGTGATGGGTGTTTTGTGAGTAGCTGGGATTCAGACTGGTTTTGATTACAGTCAGCTGGGCTGCTAATTACTAATCAGCTAGATTAGTGCTAGCTATTAATGTATAGCCTGAACTCCTAATGGAGCGGTGTTTGAAAAGACAAAAAGTAGTCTCTGACAAATGCTTGGGTACTAGTCTTTGTATGTTGAAGTCACTGGAAAATATATCTGCTCTCATGAGTCTGGCTGACGAGACGTGTATTTTGGGGAATCTGACTTGCAGATAAGTGGTGATTGGTCATGTCCCACTTGCAGTAGAAATACGTGGGCCTGTTTCCTGATGGAAAGAGTGTGATGGGAGATGGGAGGCAATCAAGGATGCAGTTAAAGGTAGGGAAGATGAAAATGAGAATGGATGGGAAAAAGAGAGTAGAAAGCTCAGTTAAAGCAGGAGACTAGTATAACTTCGGTTACTTAATCTGTATTTTCTATGCCTTGTACACTGCTGTGACTGACAAGAATGTAAGAGCAACTGTCCTGCTGTGGGGCATGTCAGCAGTTTGGATAGAAATGGTCTGGATTTTAACAATGGATAAGGCATTGTACAACAATAAGAAATCCTTTGGGTGACATGTTATAGAATCTTTAAAAGATTCCAGATACCCACATCTTTGCAGTGTGTTTATGGCAGTGCTTTTTCCTACTATAGAACAAATTAACTAGTTCCTGCTTAGTGTACTTGATGCTGAAGTAAAGCTGCTGCTACTGTTGTACAGGGCTGGCACTTTCCTAGTCACTTCTCCAGTTCTTTTAACTGTGCTCTCTGCAGAGGTGTAAAATAGGAGCACTTGGGAAGTATTGAATCACTAGGTAGTTGTTTTGATATGTGTGTATCTTTTTTTTTTCCCCCGCCCCCACCACCCCATGCTACTTTGCCAAAGGCCCATGTTTTATGTGGGAAATCTACCTTAACTCCGTAGTTTCTGAATGTTACTGTAATACTTGGAAAAGCTTGCAAATACTTTGAAATAGAAAATCTTTGTGTTAAACCCTGTAAACCTCTGAGGTTTAAGTTTTTTTACTTTCCCGGTTGTTTTCCAAAGACCAAAAAATGCTGTGTATTGTGAGAACAGAGAGGCTTTTAAGTATCTTATTTTCTACAGTCAAATTCTAGAAATTGGCACTACTAGTGGCTGATCAGATTTTTCTTATTCAGTAAAAACATTGAAACAAAAGGTTAAATAATGACTTAGGGACAACTTTCTTAACCATGTAAGAGATTGTCGGTGTGTGTGATAAGCTCTGCTGATAGGTTTTTAATTTAAGTAAAAATTCCTTAATTCTCATCTAGCAAAAGCTTTTGAAAAACATGCTGATTGAATAGTAATTGATATCTAGATTTTATGATTGGGAGTTAACTATATGTGGGGTGGAGCTGTGTGGTTACATTATGCTAAGTAGCTGATATGATGTAGTATGAGTGAGATACTACAGTTCTGGGATGTAGTTTCTTTCATTTGCATCAGTATTGTCAGATGAAGCGTACATATGAGTACGCAAGTAACGAATACATGCATATCTGGGTGTCTTATCAAAACAGCTGGAAGTCATGAATCTTTTTCAGAATTACATTATGCTTATGTTCTCAGGGTCTGTGGCAGGAAATAGTCTTTCTTAGCATTTTGTGTTAAGAAGTGCCCCCTTTCAGCCATCACATAGAAATTCTGCAAGCCTGTGTTCCAGTATGGCACTGCACAGGGTGGTTAACTTTTGTGAGAAGATTTTGCACTCTGAACTGCTCACTTCATAATTTGGTTCCAGCCTGAAGGTCATACAGCTAACTTAACATTCTTCTGTACGTCACCAAATATGTGCTGCTTTGTATTTGTCAGCATCTTCTAGTAGAGATTTAGCCCTGATCTTGCAGTAGTTGACAGCTAGTGTTTCTAAAAGCATTGGACTGGATTTCCGTGCAGGTGAGTATGCTCTGAGAACTGGTTAGGTGTTAGAAAGCCCAAATATGCTTACTGACATAATTGCAAGAATGAATGTGGAGAGTATTTTGGAGTTGTCATGATTAACAAACATACCAGAGGTCTTTTGGAGTATTTTCAACAGTCAGCCTGTAAGCTTGGGACACCTCTGACTTCATGGCAAACTGGGACTGGAGATGCTGAAGAAAAAATTGACTCTTAGTTCTGTCTCTGTGCTTTAATTTCGGGGGTCTGGCGGAGTATCCAGTGAAGTAGTTCGTTCTTGTTCTTCTCATTCATGGGTCTCCATTTGCAGAAAACTCGATGCCAGGTGAAATCAAATGGTTGAATTATTAATAGATCCTAGTAGACAGCATTTGAGAGGCAGCTTTAGCAGGGTAGTGAATGCAGGTTTTGCTCAGGGAGATGGCATGAGCAATCTGTAATACGGGTTATCCACGGAGATCAGTGCAAAGAAAAGTGAGCATGTTCTTTGTCTGGCCAGGTCTGAGTCAGCTCCTGTTTGAAGCTGTATTCTGAATTAGGATGTTTCTTTTTACCTCTATTTCCTAGCAACTCATGTCTAAGGATTGTACCCATCATTTTGACAACAGATGTTCACTTGTTGCTATCTACTATTGAGATTATTTTTGTCCCTTTTTAAGGTTTGTTTATTAAATTCAGCCAATAATTAAACACCCAGTCAGTAGACAGATGCAGTTATACATGGATTCAAATATGTACTGCACTTGGAATTTGGAGGGGAAAAATACATTTGTGTGGCTAAAGCATTTCTAAACATGAGGGGAGGTTGAGGTGGATGGAGTTTAAAACTTAAAACTAGAGTAGGGGAAGAAAAGGGGCAGGGGGGGATAATTGCTGGAAGAGAACCCTGTATGTTGGGGAGGCTAGAACTACACTTCTTCCAAGAAAGCATCAAGGTAGACTGCGCTTGGAGTGATAAGCAGTGTTTTGCCACTCTGGGTTTAGAATACTGGAACAGTTGTATATATTGCAAACCTAGTTTCATTAAAAGAGACTGAAATCCATTTTTTGTGCTCTTCTTCTTGTTTATTTTTTGGTTGGTTTGTCTTTTCAGAGAAGTAAGAGAGGTGGACGAAAGCCTGCAGAGCTTTGTCTGCTGGACCTGTGGACTATTCTCAATTCTTACTAATTGTGGTATCCTCACATGGCTATTGAGCGTGCCCAAGAATATTCTGAGTTTTCTTAGGTGTCTCATTCTGCTCTGGTGATGTATTATACAAAGGGAGGGTTAGTGGTTTGGGTTTTTTGGGGAGGGGGTGGTGAGGGGTGACGGATTTTTTTTTTTTGGCACTGAAGAGGAGGAAATGTGAGAGTGTTACAGTTTTGAACTGTTTCATGAAGAGAGTAAGTGAAGAGTTCTGCTTCCTTGTGACAAGAGTTGGTTGTAGTTTCTTGGATACTAAGAATCCTTATAGGTAGCTACTTCAAATTGGTGGTTGCCAAATTTTTTTTCACAAAAGTCAAAAACTTTTGTCTTCATAATTTTTCACTGTGAGAATGGAGAGTAGTGGTTAAAAAGGAATCAAAGCTTTGGAGAATCCATTCTGCAGTACTGTGTGATGGTGCCTTCTAAGACTCTTGGATTCCAGCTGAAGGTGGCTGTACTCTTGTATTAACAGTACTTCCTCTTTCTCCCCAAATCATAAAGTTGTTGCCTGGCAGCGTAGCCTAGTATATCAAGAAGTAAGCCTTCTTACACTGATTGGATGCTTCTCTGGGTTACTTCCATGTAGCAGTTGTCAAAATGGCATGCCTGGACACAACCTGGAATCTGAGCTCTACCCTTCATCTATTGATATAATTCCCACCCAAACTCAAGTATCATGACTGGCCTTGGCAGACATACTTCGTGCTCTGACATGTGAGTGGTTACCTGGAGAAATAGTTTGTGGGGGCTATGAACAGCACTGTATATACTGAGGCATTGAGTATTGACAGCTGGGTAAATGGCATCTGTATCTTGGAGCCACATGCAGGTGTCTGCAACCACATAGAGTTACACGTGAAAGGATTTGCTCTATCTATGCATATGTGTGGTTCCACTTGTTAAGTGCTTCTCTAGTACTAAATTAGAGTTAGCTCTGAAATGTGTATTGATTTGTAGGTCTGTTCCCCTTTGGGGATAGAGAAGCTATAGTACATCGGGGATCACCTACTTCTAGAAATCTGCAGATTTCTAGGACGTTTAAATTAGGTTAGATTCCACCTTACATTATCTTTTATAAGAAGCATGGGGAGACAACAAGAATGTAAGTATATTCTTAACAGGCATTGTAGAAACAAAAGGAACTGTCTAGCATTCAAGAAAAAATTAAAGGACGTGCTTCATTCATAAAGCATGGACTACGTATTTCAGAGTTCTGTTAGTGGTAAACAATCTTCTCTCAGCCTGAAGGAGCTTGGGAAGTCTGCCTCTTCCCTCTCCTTTATAAAAGTTAACTGTAAGGGAGCCTTTGCCAAAGAACCTAAACAACAAATAGGTAAAAAGAGAATTCTGATAAAGCACACTGGAACAAAACCTATATCAAAGTTGTATAGAAATCTGCATCTGTATTTCTTCTCAGTCTGGTGAGAGATAGGGAGAGAAGGAAATAGCTGAGAGACAGATGCCATAGGGGGGCTAACAAAGTAGTGTTAAGGCTTGAGACTACTTGAGTAGTCTCTCAGGCAGAGACTCCATGCAGAGCCACTTTTTTTTTGGGTGTGGGGAGGGGGAGGAGGAAGTGGGGGGGATAGTAAAGGTCCCCTCCTTGGTAAAGACTGGATTTTGTTTGGTTGTAGCAAGTCACTTTAGCATGCTGAAAGGAGAAAAACTATAAAAGTTAAGTGAAATTAAGCTGGGAATTAAAATACCTGTCCCTTCTCAGGTTGTGGGTGGTTTTTTCGTTTTTTTTTTTTTTTTTTTATATTGGCCTTAGGCAGTGAGCAACCTGTTAAGCTTTCCTTTCTGCCCAAAACAGAAAATTCCAGATCAATCACCCTTACATCCACTGTTGCAACAGCTTTTGTTACGGCTTCCACCAGATGGTACTCCCAGACCACAGTTCTGGATTGCTATGGCAGAAGCATTCCTTGGGATTAAGTGGTCCGTGCTGTTGTGATGAGACTAGCCCTGTGCTTGGAAGCGTGACCTTTCAAAGTCTCCTACTCACCCAGGTTGCCTTGAATTTCTTGTTTGTGGGTTTCCAGTTTCGGCCTGATGTCCAAGTTCATTGGTATTCAGAGAAGTAAAGGCAGCACCTGAGTATTCCAGCACTTAAGCTGGTATGCAGTGTGCTCAAGGTAGCAGAGTGCCACTTCCATAGGGCAGCAACACCACCTTGTGTTTGACTGGCAAGGCAGGGCATGTGCCTGTGTTCCTTCAATGTGGTAGCTGTAACCTGTAGAACTGGTGTATTAGTCAGTAGTTGAATCTCCCATATGATTTGAGCACCTTCTCAGAGCCACAGCTAGCTGCTTCACTCTGCTGTTAATAATGAGAGATCTACCTCTGTTTTACTCACTGGGAACATCCTAATCTGTTGAGGGTTTATGACCCCAACAAAATCAGAACTTCCCTGGTGTCTGGGTCTCTGGTGTGCTCTCAATTTATAGTTGGGAAGTTTGTGTGTACCTTAGCTGAGAGTCTCATGAACGGTAAGGACATAGATATTGATAATGCTGATTGACCTGGTTGGTCTCTTCTAGTATCTGGGTTATGTTTGCCTTTTGCTAAGAGTTCTCAGGCTCCTTTCTTAGATCTGCCAACAAATCTGAAAGTGCAACATTTGTACCAGTCTTTGACTTTATGTTTAGAAGTTTTCTAGTCCACTGTGATGCTATGTATAAGGAGACTTTTTGCATAAAATATCAGATTATTAAGGCAAATGGGCAAATGTGGAGGGAGTAGTAAGGACCAGTACTATCTTGTGTGCAAGTGCAATGCAATGTTGTAGCACTGTCTTAAAAGTAAGTTACAGGTGAAAGGGGCGGGGAGGGGAAAAAGGGAACTTGGAGGGAATGTGTTAAGCAGAGGAGTGTTGATAAAGGGGAGTACCTGTTGCATTTCTTATATTGATGAACAACCTCTAGCAAAATGTTCATTAGGTCTTCAGACCTAGAAGTAATGCTCAGATTCCTTCATTTAGGCATCCTAATAAACACGTAAAATCGCAACCGACTGGTGTCTATCTAACATGTTGCTTCCAATCTGAGTGCCTTCAGAGCTTTCAGTCTTTCCAACTAATATGTCCAGGGATACCAGAAATGAACTCGGGAGATCCTCAGCTATGATCTAGTAGATTAAACACTAGGACTTTGACAAAGCAGATGCTTTTTCATATACGGTTCCAAAACCATGCTCTGATTCACGAAGGTGAACCTAAAAAGATGTGAATAGCATTTGTTTTAATAGGCCTACTTTTATTCAATGAAACTCAGCTACTTCTAAGCTGATCGATCACTTTGATGAAATGTTTGATAGATAGCTTTTACTTTACAGCTGCCGATTGTCATATTCCAATCACAAGTTGTCTGGTACTTTGAGCAGGTGGTTTTCAGTTCGTATATAGAACTTGCACAACAATATGAGTAACAGGAGTCAAGGTTGTAAATTGGAAGATCCTTTACGGTAAAGGTATATATCTCTTCCCCATAGGTTGTGACTTTAGTAGCGAATCCTCTTTCTGAGTCACTGCTGTGTTTGGTTTTTTGGGTTTATTTGTTTTTAAGATGCTGGGAATCCCATTTTTAAATTCAAATACAACTTCGGAAGTTCACCTTCTATTAGCTTCAAAAGGAGTCAATTACTGTATCTAAGCACTGCTGACACTTCATGCTGTATTTTTGTTCTTATAATCATACCACAACCATGCTTCTCCAGAGTTAGAATTTGTCATTGTAAGAAGTGCTAATGTTGTTCCTCTTACCTATAGCTATCCATCCCACTGTTCATGTATAGATAATTAATAACCTTTTATAGCGTTGCCTAAAATGTTACTTTAAACCTGTTACTCAGAATTTTAATAAATGCTGTGGATTCCAGAGAATGTTTTGTGGTGGCATTCAGTAAAGCTACAGATACGTGCAATTTCTCTGATTTTTAAATTTCTCTAATTTCCCTTGATTTTTTTTTTTTTCAGGGCTAGCCTTTCCCTGAGCATACAAGGTCAAAAGCTAACTAATGACATTGCATCTCTGTCCTTGAGGGGCCTGAAAAATGTGTTACAAACAAATTGAGATCTTTCCTAGTTTCTTCAAACTTCAGGAAATGTTCTTTTTTCATAACTGCTTCTTGTTTCCTTAGTCTACATGTTTTCTCTCTTACAGTACATATATGCATCTCTGTATAGGTACATATAGCTATTGTGTGCATAAACATATGCATATGGGGAATGCTGCTTATATACAAAAGCTAGTACATATTTATGTCCACACAATGCAGGGCAAGGAAAAGGTTGGTTAGTAAAATGACTTCATGCATAATAGTTGCTACAGTGATCAGGAAATGGAGAAGGAATTACTGTAGCCTGACAAAGCATCAGCATTTTATGTGTATTCCCTCATTCTCATTGGTGGTGTCTATGAAACTAAATTCTTCCTGGAAAACCTGTTTGGGAGGGGAGAAACTGTTTTTTAGTTGAATGCATTTTTTCATGACTGAAGTAAGCTGTGGACAGTGCAGGTGCTGAACCTGGAACCACATAAGATTTTCTCCTCTTTTTGAAATCCTGAAATATTGGCAGGGTGAGCTTTTTTACCTTAGCTGGGTTGCCCGTGGAAAGATGTCTGAATGTGTTGGGAGTGGTGGGGGATGCAGTTGGACAAAGTTAGGGGTAGGGGGGAATCCATTAAGGGATGTTTAAAGAAAGTGTTATCAGTAATTCAGGTAGTTCTGAAGTCACAGATGGTTGGAAGAACGTGGAGGGGAAATGTTATATCCTTCCTAGGAATCTGCTATTACAGTTGAGATGCTGAGTAAACAGAGCTGTAGTGTGACCTTGCCACAGCTGCCCTTTTACATTTATGGAGGGGTCTTGTTTCTCCATCAGGGAATTAGGTGGTCATACAATAGTAGCAGAGCTAGGATGGCTTAAATATCTGAAGAAAAGTTTGTGTCATGAAACTTCTTATAACTGATCTAATAAGATATTTCTTCTTGCTGTGGAATCTGCCTCCGTTGTATTTATAATAATTTTCTTAGATGCTTGAGTTATTACGTCACTTCATTGACCATCTCTCTAGGAAGCCTGTTCCAGTGTTTGACCACCCTCTCAGTAAAGAAATTCTTCTTAATGTCCCGTCTAAACTTCCGCTGATGTAGCTTTGAACCGTTCCCATGTGTACTGGCACTGGATCCCAGGGAAAAGAGATTAGCACGTCCATCTCCACTTCCCCTCCTCAGGAAGCTGTAGAGAGCAATGAAGTTGCTTCTCAGCCTCCTTCTCTCCAAACTATAGAACCCAAAGTCCTCAGCCACTCCTCATAGGAACTTTGCTTGCAGCCCTTTCACCAGCTTTGTTGCCCTCCTCTGGACACATTCAAGGTCCTTCACCTGCTTCCTAAATTGTGCAGCCCAGAACTGCACACACAGTACCCAAGGTGAGGCTGCACCAATGCTGAATACAGTGGAATAATCGCCTCTTTTGACCGGCTGGTGATACTGTGTGTGTTGCACCCCAGGATGCAGTTTGCCCTCTTGGCTGCCAGGGCACACTGCTGACTTCTATTGAGCCTGCTGTCAACCAGCACCCCCACATCCCTTTCTGCAGGGCTGCTCTCCAGCCACTCCTCTCCCAATTTACACTTGTTCTTGGGGTTACTGTCCTAGGTGCAGAATCTGGCACTTGGACTTGATAAATATGTCATTGATGATTGCCCAGTGCTTCAATCTGTCCAGATCCTTCTGCAATACATTTTGTCCCTCAAGAGAGTCAACAGCACCTCCCAGTTTGGTATTGTCAGCAAACTTGGTGATGGTGCGTTCAACTCCACAGAATGGCGGAGCTTGGAACAGCTGAGGCATTCTGCTGCCTCAACTGAGTTGGTATAGCTCAATGAAGCAAATTTGTAGTTAAAGCAGGTACTGCGAGGAAGTGAAATAGGGGGAATGAATACATATCTGGATTTGAAGATAAAAGTTCAAGATAAACTTTAAAACTCAAGTAAAAAATACTAGCTATTGTGTCAAGTTATACTTCAAGCAAAATGCAGGGTTTTTTACCAGTATGTCCTGAAGTGACTCTGTCTCCATTATGCTCATTAATTTATTAATCAACTTCCAATAAGTATTTGAAAATTAGGGATATAATTGTTTGCAGTGATAGATTGTGAAATTCTTTATAAAAGGCTGGTATAAGCTTATTTTTATGAAGTGGTGCACAAGGAACTGCATCTGCTGTATACCTCTATCAGTAACTGGTTTTAGTTTGGGTATCTAATTGAAGGGAGAACTGAAAGAGCTTCTAGAGTATTAAGTTCATGTCATGTCTTCAGAGGTAGCAGTATAACCATTTGAGATAAATATATGTTTTTCTATAAAATGCAAAGTTTTCAGAATTTTAATAGGGTACATATGATAATATTGTGTCTTAAGTAATGAAGGAAACTCAGTGGTGACAGAACTTACTTTGCATATTGTGTTTTGTATAAACTACTCTGGAATAGAATTTAGGTAGCTGTTGCCATGTTTGAACAGTTGGTGGCTCCAATGCTTTGCAACTGTCACTATACATAATGCCAAAACAAGTTAATTCAGTTCTAGCTGTACTGAACTAGTCAGAAATTTAAAAAGAAAATAAGATTCAGGAACTTAGTAAATAGCCAAGCACTTCAAACTTGCATTTTAAGCCACTATGTAAATGCTTTCCTTAGTTCTTGAATTTAAGTGTAAACTCTGCTATTCCTATATGGCTTACCATAAAATATAAGGGTCTCCTCTACAAAGTGTCGGTTCAGAATCAGTAGCAATATTCTTAAAACCAGCATAGCTGACAGAGCATTCCTGCTCCATATTGCAGGATTATACAGGCAAGACAGAAGACAGCTCTCCTGGAAAAAAAAAAAAAGGAGGGGGGGAATAGTTGAAGAATCCATTTCTGGAAAAGAGGCAGAGATCGACAAATACCATGTAGACAGTTTTTAAACTGAGACTCAACTGCTTATGTACTTAAAAAGGGAAGTGCTTTTGTTTAGACTTTGAAATAAAGAATTTAGTGGGCCATGGAGTTTGATAGAGCAGGATGGTAATTTCTTAACGGAAGAGCCAGGTGCTGATTAGCTGACACTTTCAGTGATTTCAGGAACATTTAATAAATATGAGACTTGAACAGGATGGACAACTTTGTAGAAAGTGTTAGTCGTAGAAGTCTGGTGAAATCCTTGGATAAACGTGTAGAAATTAGACTAGAAACTTCCAGAGATGACTTTTTCCAACTTTTTGGCCCCAGAAAATATGATTGGAGAGATGGAAAATTCTTCCCTGAGTTTTTTCATGTTTTAGGGAAAAGGAGAATGTAGATTTTTTCCACTATTGGAAAACTACAGTTTGTCTAATTAAACTGAAATATTTGTATTATGCCATCCAGACTACTATAGGCGTCCTGTGTTCCTGTTTTCCTTCGTGCCTTGTTTATCATCTGGATTGTATTATCATGCTTTGTTCTTGCAACTTCTGTAGCTTATGATGGGAACAGCACTGCAGGACAAAATCGTGGGGAACACAGCATTGCAGGTACAGCTTAGCCCTCAGAATTGGAGTGAGGTAGGGAGCAGCTTGAGAAGACACAAGCCAGTGATACATAGTGACCCAAAGCTATGTGCAAGTGCAGTCCGTGCGTAGGATTTTATTTCTGCAGAGTTGAATGTTATGTGCTGATGAAGTTATGTTTGGGGGTGAAAAAAGGGGATGGGGGTGTGAGGAGCCTTTGCAATATGCAAACAAAATTCCTTACCAACACCCTTGATTTTTTGTTTCTTTCTGTCTCCTGCAGGAGACTCTCTGCTGATCAGAACTTGTAGGTCAGTTTTGATTACCATTTAGTGTCACACTATCTTAGTAATTTTCATCAAACAATATATTCTTGCAAAATGAAGCCAAAAAATGGTATAATTCCAACACCTACCCTCACATACTTTTTTCTTTTGCTTTTAAAATTAAGATTTTTGAACTAATTTTTTATAGTAATCTAAGAGTTGCACTTGAAGACAAGGCTCGAGTGTAGTTAGAGGTACAGTATTTACCGGAGAACTGCCTTAGCTTTTCCTCTAAGCCTATAAATCACTCTCCAAATATATTTTCTGTTCACTTTTGCCTAGTTATTCCTAATATTTCTATTATATTAAGGTATTAAGTGTTCACAAATTCTACTGAAACCATGTAGTACTAAATACTAAGATTAAACTTAGATGCTTGTGTCCTTACTGTGCTCTGGAACAGTCAGTGGATAACAGCAGGCTAACCTCTCGAAGTACTTACGTGCTGCAATCTCCAGTTCTTGTTCCTACAGTGGATTTCTAAATCGCTCACATGTAATATATAGTTCCCATGAAATGCATGTTAATGCTATTGGCAATACAGGAAACGCACACAATTCCGAAATCCTCATCCAGAATATGCCTTGAGCTAAGGCTAGTCAGCTCATTAATGGTAAGAAGTTTGGTTCCAGTTTGTAGAAGCTTTTGTTCCTATGTAAGAGCAAATACAGTTTCTTTGTGTGGCAGTAAGATGTGGTATCGAAACTTGTGTGTAAATATCTCCTTAAGTACTTTTTTTTTTTAATGAGGACCTGGGGCTAACTGTTTCATAGAATCATAGGATTGCCTAAGTAGGAAGGGACCTTTCAGATCATCTAGGCCAACCATCAACCTAACGCTGGCAAAAAAACATTGCTAAACCATATCTCTAAGCACTATGTCTACCCGTCTTTTAAATACCTCGAGGGATGGTGCCTCAACCACTTCCCTGGGCAGCCTGTTCCAATGCTTAATAGCCCTTTCTGTGTAAAAATTTTTCCTAATATCCAATCTAAACCTCCCGTGGCGCAACTTGAGACTGTTTCCTCTTGCCTGTTACTTGGGAGAAGAGACCGACCCCCACCTCACTACAACCTCCTTTCAGGTAGCTGTAGAGAGCGATAAGGTCTCCCCTCAGCCATCTTTTCTCCAGGCTAAACAAACCCAGTTCCCTCAGATGCTCCTCGTAAGATCTGTTCTCCAGACCTGTCACCAGCTTCGTTGCCCTACATACACTAGTTTCATTTTTCTGTTTAATACAAAGTGGGAAGTAAACTTGAAGTACAGCTTCACAAGTAGTTCAGGGGCAGCAGAATTCACGAAACTTTGTTGTGTGGTGCTTGCCTGTGGTATCCAAAGTAATCCAATTTCCACTTGAAGCTTTTTCTGTAACTGAGGGATTTTTGATATCTCGTAACACCAGAGGAATACCCATTAACAAGTAATTATGGGCAGGTAGGCATTAACATCATTACACAGTGTGATTTTTATTTTTTTAATGAGATGTAAGGTTGGAAATTGACTTTTTGCATTGCGAATTTCATTACCAAGTTCATAAAGGTTTTGTGTACTGATGGAAATTGCATCTTGCTAAATATAGTGTGATCTATAAAAAGCATGTGATGTAGTTAGGGAGGAGGTTAAACAACCTTTCAATAGAAAGTTATGGCTGTATTTTGTGTATTTACAATGCAGAAAGAGATCAGTGCTAGTACTTTCAAGGTGAAATAATTGATGGTCTGTAGAAAGAGATTGGAGCCCAGTACTTCTTCCTTCCAGTACCTCAACTTGGGAGAGTGAGGTTCTGCTTTTCCCCCAGACCAGTTGCTACAACTGCTACAGTGCGTGTTGGGATAACTTCAGAGACT
This sequence comes from Stercorarius parasiticus, assembly GCA_013396915.1. Taxonomy (NCBI): domain Eukaryota; kingdom Metazoa; phylum Chordata; class Aves; order Charadriiformes; family Stercorariidae; genus Stercorarius; species Stercorarius parasiticus. Next base: position 23,336 of record VWZL01000290.1, on the reverse strand, counting down.
TTATTGCGTAGCCCTATCACTTTAAAAATACATGAATATCTCACACGCTCACCTGGGAGAGGTGTGCAAAACTTGAATCTGTGTCAAGCAGTCAGAGACAGCCAGTCACTCACATCTTGAATGCGCGAATGGCATTAAAGAAAATGAGGGTGTCTGCATTAATTTTCTTTGATACTCATTTACATAAGATGTGACCAAATTACTGCTGTTCCATCTGAACTCCAGATTTGGTAGGCATTCTTTCACTTAGTTTGTCAATTCAGGTGGGACCTAATGGTGAGTTAGGTCACCTGCTCAACAGTGGTAGCATGTAGCTCCTAATGATCTAAAAATAAGTGCCTGGGAGTCATTACTGATGGAAACTTAAGCCCTTACTGACTTTTAGGAGTGCCTAGGTTCACCCTGATTTTTAAATCATTAAATCCTGGATTTAGTGCCAGCGAAGCATGCACCTATAACTGCCTGGATTACATTGCATGAATTGGGAACTAAAACTCAGTGGAGAAAAGTTAGGAAGAAATAGAGAGTTGATCCCTAAGGGCACAACTCAGCACAGAATTAAATTTAAGAGCTGTGGCAGGATAATTTTCATTTCTGTTCTGTGGACAGTAAACCACGCTTTGAAAAACAAGAGAACTGAAGGAAAAAAAACACCAACAAAGGTTGTACCTCTCTGGGTAAAGTTTTTCTATGAGGACTGAAATAACACTATGGGCAAACACAGTGTCTTGAACTGCTGTTTGGGGCAGCTGTATGGGAAGGGCTGCAGGGACACAAAGGAAGAAAGAACATAGGTACCTTTTATCTTTGAATATCAGCTTGTAAGACTGTATGACTAGTAGAAGTAGCACGCTACTGTAAAATAGGGTCTGGAGTTCTGAAGGATGCTATAATCTGTATTTTATTGTCTTATGGGAATGTCCTGAGTGGTATATTTTTTTCACTTTTTTTACTGTTGTTCTAAGTAGAATGAATGTGACTCCAGCTTGTTACTTACCGCAGAGCTTGTATAAGTAAGATTCATACATGTAATTGCAAGGCAAAGCTGAGACGTTTCTGAGATTTACAGTTCAGAACTTAATGAATCAATAAAGACTTCTTTTTTGGGGGGTGGGGGCTGCATCTTTTTGGATATTTTGGTGTCCCCTCACCTACTTGGGGGGGGGAACCCAAACCAAAAAAACCAGAAAGCTGGAATCTGTTACGCTGTAAACACTTTGGTCCAGTTGCAGGAAACTGAAGTATCAAGTATGTTCTGTTTAGGTGCAAGTCATGTGGTTTATACCTCTTAAGCATAGTTTTTAATGTTTTTTAACCACCAATAAAAAATGAGAAGCTGGGCATCAACAACAGAGTTAGAGTAAATGCTCAAGTTGCAAGGGCATGAGGAATAGTAACACAAGGTGTGAGTGATTCCATTTACAGTAGGAGTATCTACATATGTGCATATTGGCTTACCTGCTGACTTAAAGGTGGTGCCTGGTCCTCTTGTTGAACAAGTATTTTCTGATTGCAAGGTCTCCTGGGGCATCCCTGTCTAATGAAGTAAAAATATTGTGAACGTCAGATGCGGACTAAGGGAAAAATTAATTCACATAACAATGTTCACAATGGAACTTGAATTTGAGTTTATAAAATGTGAACAGCTGTCCTTTGTGGTGTGTAGGGAAAAGAAGACGTTACCCCCTGTGTATTCTGTGTTTAGAGATGTCCGAAACTGTGTTGACCTTTTCATGCTTCAAAAAAGAGTATTTAAATATCCACAGAAGTCTGGCTCTTTTTAATACTGATGATGCTAAACCGAAATAGATATTGAGTGTAGATTTCTGTCATGGTTTGGGCTGGACTGGCCACTAAATAAATGACAGATACTCCTCAAACTAGGATAAGTTCTTTCTTATTAGCATCAGGTTGCGGAACTGTACTTCCAATTACACAACAGATTGTTTCTCTGTGTTACATGCTAGTATTTTGTAGAAGTTGCTGCTTTGCTTTGCTGCAGTTTCCTCTACTGGGCATTCCCTTGTAGGTGTTCTTTCTGATAATGTCTTAATTGTACAGGCCTGGGTATTATCCTGCAAGGAAGACAACTGATATTAATGAAAAGAAAACGAGATTAAGAATGTGCACCCTAGAATATCTGAGGAAATCTCCATGGAAACAGTGTACCTAGCAGTAAGGAGAAGTACTTTTCAAAGTAAATGGCTGACGACTGAGCTATACTTGAAGTATAAATTGTTACATTTTCACAGAGGTTTTATTTATGTGCAATCACATTCTGGATACAGTACTGTGAAGTGAATGCTTCAACTTAGAATTACTGTAAAGAACCGAAGCTCTTTCTGTGCAGGCAGGATCCAACGACTGCGTTTTTAAAACCTTTTTCCTTTTGCTTTAAGGGAAAAAGCGGTAACGCAGGGCTTTGAGCAATGTGACTCGGGGGCGGGGAGGGGACCCTTCCCCTGCATGGGGGGGTGTGTGTATCTGTGTGTATCTCTCCAGCGGTCTGTCCCGCAGCCGAAGAACACTCGAGGAGCAGGAGCCGGTTGCGGCCCTGCGGGGGGCGGCGGGTGACAGGCAGCGGAGGCTGCTGATCATAACCCCTGAGGGCAAACCCAGTTGAGCAGCCTAATAGACACGGTTAGCAGGTAGCGGCACGAGCAGTAATGCTTGTCGGGTCTGCCAGTAGTTTTTTGGCAGGCAATGATTTGCTAATTTCACCGGGAAGATCAGGAAGATGTGAGGAGTTACAGGCAGGGAACTGGGACGCAAGGGATGCACCAATTGAAGTTTTGGTTGGAATACAGAATAATAGTAGAATAGCACTTGTTTCGCACTTGGGGGCGAGAGTAGGCAATGCTGATGGTCTGTGATACTCCTCTGGTCTGCAGCTACTTCCCCAGCATTTGCTCTCGCTCATCTGTCCCTACCTGAGTCCTCAGCTGACAGTTCTTTGTAATTGCAAGCATGAAACAAAACACTTTTCTCATTAAGATTTCATAAAGATTTTCAGTTAAAATTTTTCTTTTTTTTTTTAAGAAAAAAAACCCACACTCTTTGAGAGTTTATCTCCAAATACAGACCAAACTTTTGTAATACTAATATCAGCTTTTCAGCACCACTGTTAATAGACCCTTAGATGAGTTAAACTCAGAGTTGTGTTTGAAGTTTTACTGGCCTCATTGCAAGTTTATGGGGTCATTCATAAGAGAGGATGGTAGCGTTATGAATCCAAATGCTGCATAGCTTTTAGTTCTAGTTTACTAGCTTAATTATCTCAACCAAAAATAAGAGAACTTTTTTTTTTTACTTACCATAGTAACTATGGAATGGTTCTGTGTATCTGAAAAAAAAGTTGGTTTGTTGTTGTGTTGGGTTTTTTTTCCCCTGTACTGCTGCTGTAACTTCAGGGAGCTCCATTTGAGTGCTAGGATCCTTGCTCTGTTCAAAGCTGCATAAAAAGCAAAAGGCTAGTATCAGAACCAAGAGCTTACAGAAAGTGTGTGTTAGACCAGAAATAGATGGGTAGAATTTGCCACTGGGGTACGATGCGAACATACTAGTCAACACAACAGTCCATGTTCTTAATGAAAAACTTCCTTAATTGCATTGATACATATAAAAATAACAGTTAAAAGACTCATAGTAAAGAAAGCTTTGAAGAATGACTTAGAAGAACGAGGCAGCTTAATGGATACTACTTTGAACTACTTTCAGATATATGAGACAAAATAGGAGATAGCATGAAAGTATTTAATCATTTTAGATGTTGGAGGTGGAGACATGCAGAAAAGGGATATGCAATTGAAGCCAAGTGACTTGTGTTTGATAGAACAAAGAATGTGAGAAAAGTGGATGTGGTCATAGTGACAGGTCAGAAAGGTTATTTTTGTAGTAGCTCTCTGGAAAGATACAAACAGGGAAGACAGCACAGCCAAATAAAGCATTCTCAGTAGTTACAAGATGACAGTCCAAAGGAGAACATCATCTATGTAGACAAGCAGGAAACTTAGTGTTGTGTGCCAAAAATAGTAGAAAGTTTCAATTGAACTGGATGTGATTCAGAGGGATGAGTTGAAGATGTAACCTTCTCTGGCATTGGGCTAGTGTTTCAGATAACATAGTGGTATTTTTCATGATGATTAAATAAAGGAGGCAAAGGGAGAATTTGTGGAGGTGCTATTCTTTAGTCTACTTGAGCTGACAGCTAAATATCCATGAGGAGCCACCAAGGGCTTTGTCAAGGCTTTGATCAAGAAGAGACAAGTCTGTAGCCAATGTTAATGTTCTCTCATTAAGTTCATGTATATATATTTTTTTTCTGGTGTCAAAATGAGAGAAGCCCCTTTCTTCTGCATATGGTTGCACATATGCAGACACCTTTTCCAGAATCTTTGATTCATGAAAATTGTTAGCTAAAATATACATTTTAACACTAAAATCAGGGAAGCTTTGAAGCATAAAACCTGCAAGAAAATTAAATTCAATCTCATAATTAAGTCAGGTATTTCCTTCACAGTCCCTATGCTAAAACTATTAAAAAAACCCCCAAAACTAACCCTCCAAATCCCCAAACAAACAAATAAAAAAAAAAAACCCCAACAACCCATCCCATTTTTTGGACTAAACTGGAGTCTTCCTTATCTTGAAAGAGCTTGTTAAAACATGTCTTTTCAGTTTCTTACTGAAAAGCTTCCTTTTCCCTTAGCCTGTAGAACTGGAGGATAGAAGTTTCTCTGAATTGCTACTAGTGGAACATGGGAGGAAGTGACGATTCAATTTAAAGCCATCGGGTTCTAGAGTTTTTCCAACATCATCTGTTGCTGTTGGCAAACTTCTGTGTGGTTGTGAAGTAAATTAGAAATTTACCTTTTTTTTTTAAGTAGAAATACTTGTCTTTTTTTCTTAGCCTACAAGAATATTTCTCTGTCTGCTAATACTTTATTTTCATATGTTTATTGTGAGTGCTTCACGTCTTGTAGTAGGTGGTGAGGTTGGCATTTCTTGATTCCCAGAACTTCCTCTACCATCTTCAAGCTGCTGAATAAGATCCTGCATTTTCTAACTCCCGTATTTGGAATGTTTTTCCCAGAAATATTTTTCAATATTTAAAACTAAGTGTTCTATTTAAGGAAGAGTATTTTATTAACTGACAAGGTGTTTGCTGCCTATTATCAGCTTCCACACAAGGTATTGCATTTTTTATTATTTATATTTTTTTATCTAAACCAAATCTTTTTATTTGTGGTGGGACTCCCTGTTGTGTTTTCCCCTCTTTTTCCTCATGAAGGGCTTAAAACGTCTTTTGCTGTAGTTTACCTTATCAAAAAGATGGTAACTTGTGTTCACTCTTTATACGTCAACAGTATAACACCAGTAGGACAAATTCTATTAGAGGACATTACATATAATATATGTTGGAACTTGCTGACAGAAGGAAGTTGACAAATCCAGGAGTATAGATGATTCAAAAAAGGGAAACACTAGTCCTCTCTGCTTCTTCAGAACTAAGTTGTCACTGAGTAGACTGGATAATGTTAATGTAATGCTGTTCTTTTATTGCTTTGCTTAGCAGAGAAGTGGTTGACCTCTAGTGCAAGTTTTAATAACTTATGCGTCAATTTGTTACCCGTATTCAAATGGATGCATAGAATAATTCACACTTTGAACTCTTTTTGCAGTCTTGCGTTGAAATTGCTGCCCCAAAGATGTATTTCAAAGTGAAAGCTGGGATAGACTAATGCTGACTAGTGTTGAATGACCACCAGCAGCTTTAAAATGGACTAAGAACAATTCTCAGCTACAAGGGGTAAGGTGTGACACTTAAATTTGTGGATGGAGGAGATTCTTAAATCTGGCATCAAGGAAGCTATTTGAAAGATAACCTGATGAGTCCCAGCTGCTTCCTTGGCTGCTCTGACAGATACCATTGGACTTTGGCTCGTAGACATGAGAGGGTTTTGTAAAACTGGTCCTTTGTCACTTTTGCCTAAGAAAATTGAAATTTTTGAAGACCTCTTGAAGATAGATGAATTCTTGGAGACTTCTGTCAGAAAAGCAAAAGTTTGGCATTAGAAGCCGAACTGAATTGTGTAAGCTTGTGAGTTTATTGCGAATAGTTCCTAAAAGCACTACAGATTATTTGAAGTCTCTCTTTTTTTAGTGTTTTCTGGGGGTTATTGCTTATATAGCAATGCATTGCTTCTTCTCCCTGCAGGTGTCTCCTCCCCACACCGCCCCGCCCCGGGTCTATGTCGGGGTCTCCTCCTACCCCTCGCCTCCCCAAACGGTCCGTGCCCACCTCCCAGCCCCGACGGGGCGGTGTGAAGGCACCGCGACACGGGCGGTGGGCAGCCGGGGGCCGGGCCGGGGGAGGGTCCCGGCGGGGGCGGTGCTGGCAGCTACCCCCCTCGCGGCGGCGGACGTGGGCCCGACGGCGGCGGCTCGGGGGCGTCTCGGCCGCGTTCCCTGCCATGGGAGGGAAGAGCCTCAGCCTCGGCGTCCTCAGCCTCGGTGCCCTCCTCCTGGCCGCCGCCTCCGGGGGTGCGGAGCCGCCGCCGAGCTGCGAGAGCGTCCGGAAAGTTTTCCAGATGCGGCAGCTCGGTTCCCTCCGAGGCATCCCGGAGTCCCCGCGGGCAGGTAAAGGGACAGCCCGCGGGGAGTGGGGGGGGCAGAAGGGGCGAGGAGCG
>VWZL01000290.1:0-16613 GCA_013396915.1 Stercorarius parasiticus | reverse complement strand
GTTTGAATTTGGTGCCGCTGGCGGTGATGAGCGGGTGGTGCCGGCGGCGGGGCTTGCCGGGGCTCGCCCGCTCCAGCTGCGGCTCCGCTGGGGGGGCACCGGTCCTGCCTCCTGGGCCGTCCTGGCTCCGCGCTTACATCGGGGGTTGAGGGGGTCTTTTTCGTGGCGGGGAGGATGTCCATCTCCTTACTGGAGAGAGAAAGCGCTCTGCAAAAACTGGAGCACCCCGACACCTGCCTAAAAGCCCCTTGCGCCCCCTCATATGCCGTATCGCGTGAGTCGCAAAGAGAACCAGCTTCAGCTGGTTGGGGGGGTCGCCGTGCTTTCAGCTGTCTGTGAGCAGGCACAGGGACTTCGGTGCCAATGCAAACCCTGAAGGGACAGGGAGAGCCACCGAACTGCGTCTTGGACTGGTGGAGTTACTCTTGTGTGAAATGAGAATGATTTACACCACTGCGAGTGGTGGGTCTGCACATTTTGTCTACTGGATGTCTGCCTATAGCTGTAACTGAATGAAATTCCTGGGAGAGTAATGACTTAAGTAATGGCAATTTGAGTACATCCTAGCATTTATATCAACAATGAAACTTTTTTTAAGCAGATACCAAATGACGTGACAAAGCATGTATGTAATAAGATGTACCTTCTTAGATTTGGGGTTTCTTTCCAGCCTTGTGAGAACCTCAGTTGATTTCAGTGGTGCTAATCACAAAATTAAAATGTAGGTATTTTTATGGTCAGGGATATAGCATGGGAAAAACACTTCCCCCCTCCCCCCCCAATATCTGTAAAGTATGTTCATATTTAGATGACATGTTAACTAGTAAATGTGAGTCAATGCTGTCATGATAGAAAATGACTTCTCAATGCAACAAAAGCTAAATTAACATCCCCTTCACTTTAAACTATCAATAGCATCTTCCTTTTTTTTTTTAAGGTAATCTGTGTACTTTTTATTAACTGCAAGTTGAGATAAGGCATACTATTTTTATTCCTAAAGGAATCACTTCAAAATACAAGTTTTTAATCACACTATTTTAAAACATAACAGATAATCCTAAACTTAACAGGCTTAATATTGCAGTGTGTAGTTTACAAATCAAAGTGCTATATTTAGGCTACCAGTACATTTGAAAACTTATGTTGTCTTCTTACATTGTCCTTAGCTAAAGGTTATATTATTGTCTTCACTACAAAGAAAATAAACACTTTAATTGGAAAGCCTGACTAGATGGGTACTGCGCAAAGGAACATGTCTGGAACGTGAGATCTGAGTCAAAGCCCTGTTAGTGATTTAAATTTTTTGTGCTGATTATTTGTGTCAATAATACCAGTATGAATGTTTTATCTATATTCTTCTCATTCTGTAGTCTAGCATAACTATTACACTTTCTCCACCATTATCATTTATTTTGATACCATGGATTCACTTGTATACTGGGGTTAGGGAGGAAACATGTTACCTCAAGAGGAAAGAACTACTTCAGGTATATTTCTTCTGCCCTGCTCTCTGATTTCCTCCCTTCCCCTATAATATTTTTATAACACCCCTCTCATTTTCTTCTTTTGACTTTTTTGTATTTCCTGTTCCTGAAGCAAAAGCCGGTTTTGAATTAGAAGAGTAATAAAAGAATTCCTCTCTCCACTGCTGCCCCTGCAAGCAGCAGTCAGCAGGAGGTGAGGTACAGCTGCGTGGTCAGCAGCCTTCCACTCTTTGAAGGAATTGCATTACTGTGGGCAGCCTGGAAAACGCCAGCCCTCGAGGAGCCAAGTACAAGCGTCAGAGTTCTCGCTCTGACTAGCTTTGATCTCAGAGGTACACAAAACAAATAATTGCGAACAGTAAAATCTGTTCAGAATTGGAGATGACAAGAAAATGGGGATTAAATGAGTATTTTAGAAGGTTTAGATGTGATTAAAGGTATTTGTAGGCTGGAAACATAATGTGAAGAGGAAAGAAATGTCACTTTTGCTACTGATCTTCTATATTCAGCCTTCTTTTGAGGCAAGAAGTGAAAAATATTTTAAAACCTCATCTGATGGCACTTAGAAATGTGTTTGTGTGTAATACGCACAAATGCTTTCTGTAGGTGTCCACTTGCGAAAACAGGTGTCAAAGATGCCCTTATAAGGCTTAATTTGGTTGCTTAAATGTAGGCATCTGGCACCATTTGAATTTCCCTAGAGTCTCTGGAATATCCCCATGGGGCTGGCAGATGTGATACCTCTGGGAGACTCGCGTCTTTCCAGAGTGGCAGTGGGCAGCGTGTGGGATACCTGTGGCCTCTGTGGGCAACCGCACTGCATGGCCAGGGCAGCCAGTGGCATCTAGGAGCTACTCAGCTATCAAATGTTAGATGTCGACTTCAGAGCGAGCTGCATAGGTCCTTTGCCTCTATTGTATTGCCTACATTTCTTTATTTTAGGGGTACTTTAGACCTAGCTTGTATAAGGATGCCTTCATTTAAATGCCTTAAGCTGAACCACACCTTTTATGTGGAGAAGGATCACTAGCTGAAAAAATGTGGGAATGTTAGCTGGTGTATGGATTTGTATACAGTGGAAGGCTACGTCTATAGTTGGTAAAATTATAGGGAAGAAGTTGGCTTATGTTGGCCTTGTTTTCATTGCTTATATAAAAATAAGACTGTAGCATTCACAATTGTATTTTTTCATCTTCTTAGTAGTAATAAAGACTAAGCAGCCTTATATCAGTAAATCATGCAGATTATAATTCTGTTTCATTCGAGGACTGCCATGTGTTTGTATTTTGAATGTATGTTAGCTCAAAACACTATGCATTATTTTATATAATTAGCTTTGCAGCGATTGTATGTAGTTCACATATCTTTGAAGGAGCAAAAATATCTCTATCATCATATGCAAAAATGCTAGATACATGTATGAAGGTGATCTTGAGGGGTATGGGAACCACAAATTTGAGTTTGTGTTGTTGCTCGCGTAACAGGATATCATGGTGCTGAAATTGGCAACTAATAATCAAGATAAATTAATATCTTTAACAAACCCAAGGTTTTTATTGCTACCCCCCAGCAATGAAGAAACCTGACTAGCTGTGCTCAATGTTTTGTAGCAGTGATTTGCGAACTACAGTACAGAGTTATGCTCAGCCCCATCACACGCTGTATTGAAACATTTATCATGCTCATACTGATTTTAAGTGTTAGTTGCAAAAATACTTTGTTTTTTACTGTCTGGTTCTGTGCTACAAGCACGGTGTTGTTTAGACTGTCCAGAAAAACCTCACTAACTAAAAATCCTAAAAAACCCTTTTCATTGTATGGGCAATCAAACAATATGCAAAGCATGAATTAAATACAAAAAGGCCTCCCTCAAAGGTTTGGTTTGGGTTTTTTATTTTATTTTTGTATATACACATTGTTTGGATTATTTAAAAAGAAAATTGGTGTCTGCAAAATACTTTTAAACATATTTTTATTTCCTATGCTCAATTTCTGATATTGTAACATAAACTGCTTTCTTGAAGAATTCCACTCTTACCTCATGTATGCTAGTAAAGCTAGAGCTTATAGGTGATTTCAGCAGCTCATTTTTCGGACAGATTAAATGGGAGCTCTCAATTCTCCTTGTTCTTTTGGTTGCAAATAAGATTTCTTCTCCCATTTCCTTCTCTCGGAATCTGTAGAACAGCAGAATAGGATGGGACAGTAAGCCAGTCACCCATGTCTTCTTGGGAAAGGGCTTCCGGGAGGTACATCAGTAAGCAAACTGTCAGCCTTCTGTTAGCACCAAAAAGCTGAATTCTGTGGCTTATTGAAAAATGTTACATTTGCTGTAACTGTAGAATCAAACAGTTCCCAATGAAGTGGAAGAAAATGCTGGAGATATTTTTTCCAAGTCCTCAGCAGGTTTTTTAGTGTTTGTGGTTTTTTGTTTGTTTGGGTTTGGTTGGGTTTTTTTTTGTTTGTGTGGGTTTTTTTTTCAGTAATCAATCTAGATTTCTTTTCAGCGACCTTTGAGAGGTCATGTATTCAGCTGTGAGAACAAGAAACAATAAAGAGCGAAGACTCTGATTAGTATAAATTTTATTGCAAAGGCTTTTTGATAGAGAATCATTACGCATATGAAGTTGAATAAATGAGGCAAACTGTGCTTAAAGGATGAGATAATCTCAGGAAAAGTTGGTGTGCAATGCTCTTTTGTTAATTCAAGTTAAATTATTCTTGCTAATTCAGCTTAATATAACAATAGAAGTCAGTTTAAAATCCAGATCAGAGTACTTTGATGCAACTACAAAATGATCTTTGAATTTTAATTGGGGTTTCTAGTATGAGTTACATCCAGGTAATTTGGATTTTGGTTCTATCTGAAGTCAAATCAAGATTATGTTTTTTTTTTTGGTGCGTGCAGGCAAGGGCACTTCTGTTTGTCTGTCTAACTGACATTCAGATCTCCAGAAGAGGCTTTAGGTAGAGACAAAAAGTGAGTTGCTCTGTCATATCAGTTATTGATGTTCATTATATCACATCTGGTTTTGTAAGGACTGTTGCCCACAACATATTTTTTTGTGTGTGTGTGTGTGTGAACATACACTGTTGCTTCCTGCATGCAAGTAGTATTTCGCCTCTGGATCCACAAAATGATCACTGTGAAACAATTCTAAAAACATTTTGTGATCTCATGCTGGGTGGAATAGACTGGCTCATGTCTGCATTGCTTAAGGCTGGTATCCTGTAGAAGGGACCGACTGTCCTCACTCGGTGTTTGCCCTTGAGTCTTCTCTAGATCCAATATGATGCTCTTGTAATGCTAAGGCACTATGGATTTTTGGGGTTCCCTTCACCTACAATTCAGCCAGTCTTAAAAATAGGAAGGCTTTTTGCAGGCAGCGGGTGTAGTGTAACGTGAATGCACGTTTTGTGCCGTGAGCTGTAGCATGCGTGTATGGAGGGATGCCTATACCTTGCTAGGGTTCCTGCTAGTAGGAGGATGATCTTAGAGGATGTTAGGAAGGAGCCAAACCTGTACTACAGTGTTGCCTATGGTGTCCTCTGAAAGCAGTATGTGTAGAATAGTGTAGAACGCACCATCTCTAGAAGTGCAGCTGGGCACTGCATTGATAGAAGTCCTGTCGCCACTTGAACAGAGCCTCAGAAAGAGGTGAGATGATAGTTCAGCAGTGCGGACAGTCAAGGCCAGGTGCCTGAGGCTGATCCCTGCCTCTTTTATTTAGCAATGATAAAGTACTTTAGTTATAATGATGGTGATTAATTCTAAGTCTGGAGTGGCGCTTGGAACAAAAATGAGTTAACAGATATTAAAGGGCAAGCATGAGAAAGACTGATGTTTGATACAGGTTGCAAATATATTTTGCAGTAAACCACTGGTTTGACCAATTGCTTCCAGGCCCTATGGCACTTCAGTGCTGGCTTTTAAAAGACTGTTTATCATGACAATCCTAGGTCTGTTTTGGGATTTTTCAGACTCTGGATTTAACCTCATGGATGTATTTGTCTAAGTAGACAGGCAGAAATTTACCATACATCTGGTATTTTCTCTTCCTGGCAAACTGGCATCCTCATCCTGTGAGCACTTTATCTCAAGGTACTGAAAATATAGATTTGTGTGGCTGAGACCATGAATAAAAGTTTGAAATCAGCTCTGGATCTTCTAGAAATGGGTAAACCTATACCTCAGAGTAATTACATTTTATTATTGCTGAACTGTTTTTTCTACACCCATCTAGATGGCTTTCAGTTGTAAAACCTTTCCTGTACTATAACTGTTTATGTTAACATACATTTATTACAAGCTAAGTTATTTCACTTTTTGATGTCTTGTGATCTTGTCTAAAAATAGATTGCAGTATAGGGTCTTCATAACTTGGTACTGAAAAGAGCCAATATTTCTTATTGGAGCAGAAAATGTTTTCTCACTGTATTTCAAAGTAATTGCTTATTGACAAAATGACTCTTGTGGAAGACAGGAAGATTTTTAGATGTGAAAACACAGAAAATAAGTGTGTGGGTTTTTAGCATTGGTTGTACTGAAATGGAATGACCTATTTCACTTGCTGGTTTACATACTGTCTTCTGAAATGTTATCTGTAAGCTGTTTCTTGTTCTGTAGCTCTCTACAAAGCCACTCTGTGGGTTTTGAGCAGCCACTCTATTTTTAGTCAGTTGGGTTCTTTTGCATGTTGTGTTTGGTTACTTTTTCCTGACCATTGAAAGCAGCTGTGTTTAATGAGCTGGAACAGAAGTAGGTCAATAAAATGTACTTTTATATGCATGTGATTAGCAGTCTTAAAGTATAAAACAAAGTTCCCTTAGGATTGGGAGTGATATCCATGTTAAAAAGATGCTGCTTTAAAAAAAAATGCATACCATAAAATCATGGGACTAAAAGAATATTGAAGAATCATATGAAACCATAAACAAATATTCGTTATTATTTTAAAGTTTTGCTAGAATGAGTTCTTGCTAAATATCTTCTTGAAGCTATACTAAAGCTCATATTAAGCCTAGGTAAAATTTCAGATTGGCTCCCGTTTTACAAGAAGCAAAGCGCAGAAGGTTTAAAAGCTAAGCACTGCCTAACATTTGTTTAAAATATTAAGCACGGTTTGGGTGATAGAGCTAATCTTCAGGTTATTTAATTTCAATACTAAACAAGTATTCTGCATGTGTGAGCCCATATACACATGGAAATGCATGTGAGCAGATGCTGTGTATGTTATTTGTTAATAACTAAAATGTAGTAGTATCTTTTAATTAAAAAAAAACCTCTAAAAATTTATTAACTAATCTGATTCAGCCCTGTAAAATGTGAATGATTTTATGTTGTTAGTAAAACTAAATAATATATGTTGCAATTGAGGGTAGGTAGCATCAGGAAAACATGGCATCCTTTTTTTTCCTCTTTTTATTCTAGGAATAGAATTGAGTTAATCGTAATGACCTTCCTGTGATAAATGTGTTCTCAAATGAAGGTCAAAAAGAAGGAAAAGTAGTGTTAATCAAGAAATCTAGAGCCTAAAGCCGATCAGAAGGATACGCAGTTTAACCTTTTACATTTTCAGGGAAGGGGTTCGGGGCAAAAGCATGATATCTCTGTGTATTTAGTGTCACTGACTTTAATCAATGCTAGAAGCTAAACAACTGTGGCACTTTCCTTTCTTTAATAGCAGTGAATTAATCTTCTCTACAATAACAACTAAACCAAAGTGTATAGTAGCCCTGAAATTACACAAGGAGAGGGGAAATGGGCTTGTATGAAAATTGCATGACAGGACTCTGTAGTTCTGTTCATCCACTGGCTGGTGTCTGCCCCAGCTCCCTTGTAGCCTGTGTGGGTAAATCTTCCTACCCCGGTGCTGGAGGAGGATGCCAAGTGCCTGGAGCTCAGTATGGAGCTGAAACATGGCCAGCACATGTGTGGGGACTCCGTATCTGGGAAGTGCTTTTGCATTCCACAGCTAAGATGTGCCCAGACACAGCCAGAGCCCAGACCAATAATTACCAGGCAAAATTTGTACTTCCTGAAGAAATCACAAATGAAATTTTTGTGAGATCCCACCACTGTGGTGCTGACAAGGTTAAAATTCAGGAGCCCCTTTTCTCTACTGATGTGCTCTGATTACTATGCATTGCCCTTCTGCCACCGCTCAAAGCAGATAAAAAAGCAGTAAGAGCATCACAAGTTATGAATTACCAGCTTCAAGTGAGCTGAGCTCTGCATACTTTGAAGGGTTGCTTCATTAGTCGGGTTTTTGTTGTGTTGCCTTTTTTGCCTTGTGGCTGCTGCCATCCTTTTCCCTGAGCCAGAAATTTTACTCTGGCTCTTCATTAATAGTTGAAGCAATGTAGCTAATGGCCAATCTCATAGAGCTGATTCCCTCCACAGATACACACACACACAAAATGATGGCATGCGTCATAGAGAAAGTCAGAATAGTTGTTTGTAATACTTTGAATACCATGGAAACACTTCTGTGATGCTCTAAAAAAGATATACTTGATATTTCAGACCACTATTTAAGATCATAGACCTAGTTCAAAACTATAGTCAATAATTAAGACCATGGTTGATCCCTGTGTGCGTGCCCCTAGAGAACAGCTATAAAATCTTAAATTCTTGTTGGTGACATTAATAGAAAAGTATCCAATTTTGCTTTTTTTGAATATCCTTCTAATGCTTTTCACTTCAGCTGTACTAAAATACCTAACTTAGCCCTGAAAAACAGGCTTGAGTGTATTCATTATGTTCCATCTGCAAATTAACAGTTGAACCTTCAAAGTTTTTCTGCTTTTAAGACTTTCTGTGCTTTATTAATTCTGTTTATGGCCTTGAAAATGTATTCCCTATTGATATGCTAACTTTTTTGCCTAAGTTCATCTCTGGAAAATGTGTATATTGGATACTCCATCAGTGCAGAGAAGTAAGTTGTGAAAAGTGCAGCAGAGTGTGTGAGTCTTCAGTGTGACACTGCAGAGTTCTGTTTTCTTCATACTCATGTTTTCAGCTCGTGAAGAACACTGCAAGAAAGTCCTAATGCAGACAATGCTCAGTAAAATTAATCTAGATTAATTTATCCTCCTCTTTGTTGTTTAATTCTGGTTCAAACTACTGCTGTGTTTCTTATTCTGACAGATTTGTTGGGCTCATAATCAAAATTTTCCGAGGTAAAGAAGAAAATAAGGATAATTAGGCATATTAAACTTAAAAAGTATGAAATCGAGAAATATGAAGATTACGGAGAATTGTGCTAGAAAATAAATATTTGTATTTTTATAGAAATAATTATATTAAATATTTATGAAAGAGAGGTACATGACATGAATGGATCAGGGTTCTCAGGCTGCTTTGTGAAATTGGAAGTGAGAAGAGCATGTTGAGAATGACTGCTTCCAGCATCTGGTAGAATAAAAGGATTTGGAAGCCAAAGTGGTCACGAGGAATCTCAGCGTTACTAGTTAACTGAAGGAGCACATTGCAGGAAGAGTAGAGAGACCTTTTTTAGAACAATATAGGAGCAGTGGGTTCTCTTCTGGATATCTAGAAATGAAGTCATTTTAGTGGTTTTGCCCTCATAAAACTGATGCAGCTTTGAGAGAAAGCCAAGCTCAGGGTTGTTCTGAGTAAGCTTCTGTGTCAGTCTCTTAAATAGGTGCTGAGCATGTTTCTTGACAAAGACAGGCTTTGGGCAAGATCAGACATGGATTTAATATATAATTTCTAATAGCCCTAGAGGTTTCAGCAACATAGGAGTTCGTAATTTAATCTAGCTGTTAATCTGATTAGATGAATTTCTGAAATGATGAATTTGTGCTGAACTGTTCAGCTTCTATAGGCCATCGTATAGGACAGAAATATTCTCTTAATGGGGTATTTTCATTGTAGAGTCCCAATTCAGCTGTGCGTAAATTAATGGATATATTAGTTACCAAATGTAAGTTTGAGCAGCAATATTAATAATGATAGACCAAACACCTGAAAATTCATGTATGTGGGTTAAAAAATCTCTCTGTCTTAGATTTGTAGTATCAGAAGTGACCTCCATCCCCCATGCACTCTTTCTTCATAAGTCATGCTGGCTAAATACTTCTTTATGAAGATAAAAGACTTTCCTGGAACAGCAGAATTGGAGTTTTAAGAAAAAACAGGTACTGCAAAGAATTGTAAAATTGCTTGGTTTGTCAATGTGAGGCAAATAGACAAACAATAATAGATCAGGTTATATGAAAAATTCTTTTGTTTTGATCTCTCTGCTGATTTTTTTGAAGGTTAGTAAAGAGAATTAATATGCACAAATAATGAAAGAAGAATAGATAGAGAATCCGCTCTTAAATAAGCAAACATTTCCCTTTCAGAAAAGAACCTAAAGAACGTATACAAGGGAATAAGGAATACAGTAAGTCTGAAATTTGTATGGCATTGAAATTTGTCCAAACAACTTAATAACATGGTTCCTCTCTTTTACCGTGTCTGTTACATGACTAGATAGCTACCTGCCTTTTTTCGACACTAGTGAGTTGTTTTTTGTTACAAGCAGAAGATAATATTCAGTAGCCAAAAAGGAAAAAAGGCCGTTGTAATGCAATACTGTGGATATTGCTATCAGTATAAACATTTTTTTCTCTTGGTGTTAGTCAGGTGTATTGCTGCTGGCATACTACAGACTATACCTTGGCTTGTCTTGTACTGTGATATTTTTTGTGTAATAAACTCTTTGAGAATAAAAAAAAAAAATGGGAGAGAGAACTGCATGTCATACCTGTGGATACACCTTTCTGGTGTGATGAGAAAATATTGCTGCAGGCTTATTTATCATTCCTTTAATTTGTTTGTAGGTGGGTGGTATATTAATTCAGTTTTCTGCTTGCTATTTTAACAGTATGTTATTTTAAAATTTTCATTTACTGTAGCTAATATTTAATTAGTATTCACTGTGACAGCAAATGTATCTAATCATGAGCAAGAGGATTTAAAAGGATTAATAGAAACTTGCGGTGTTTTATTTCCTTAAACAGTGTCAACTTAAATGTGTTTTGCCTTAGAGTAATTGCACTTGAAGTTATATGTACATGCAGCATAACTCACCTCTGGAGTGAGGTAGTATTACCGTATCTTTAATCCTTACATTGATTTGAGTCATGCACCGCTAGTCTGTTCTCTTGACCCATTCCCTTGAGTAACCTGCTGTCTCTTTCCAGAACCAAATTTTTCTGAAGCCATCACCACTGCCCTGATAAAAAGATTTAACTTCTAAACAAGTGTTATAAGAGTTACAGCTATAGGTTGCAGAAAAACAAACTTTCATGTAGTTCAAGTTCCAGCTTTGCTTGTTTTAAATCCTAGATGTCGCCAGCCTTAAGCACAAGCATCTGAAGTGATTGCTTGGGGTCCCATGACTTGGTCCATTCCCACTGCTGCTCCTTCCCCACTTTTTACTTTCAGCTGCACTGCAGCAATTGCCCTCTGCAGAGACCTGCACCCAGAGCAGAGAATCTGCATTATATCGCTCTTAACGTGATATAGCAGTTTCTATGTCTGCTTTGTTTTACCCTGGGCTGTGATTTGGACTATCACAGGGCATGCCATTATTTTGTGAGGAAAAGTGGGATGAGAGGAGTCTTCAATATTTTGGAGGTGGGGTCATGGTGTCTAGGACTGGGAATGTGGGAATGCTGCACAAGGTAAGGATGGTCAGCAATGCAGGGGCCTAAGTTTGGAGAGCTGGTATGGACTGGGAGGAGGTTGGAATCAGTGGGGTCAAAAGATTGAAATCTGGTTTAGGGGCATGCAGTGGAGATGGAGGAGAGGGAGGCCGTATATAGATATTACATGGATTCTGAGCTTGTAGAACACTAATAAATTGTATTTTTAATATTCACAGTAAAAATTATTTTAAGATGTTCATTAATGTTGCTTGGAGGCAAGCACCTTTGCTAAAGGGTGGCTCTGACACATTCTTTTGCATGCATAACAGAAATATTAGAGTAGCTAATAAATAGATAATTTAATAGAGCCCCTTAATTTTGCAGCTTTGTTTTCATTCTTTGGCTGAATTGGAATGTCAGAGGATGGAATATTAAAGTTTTCACATGGCAAGAGATTTGTAAAGGCATCTGGCCAGGAGGTATTAGTTTGTAAACTGTAAAAATGTACATACTGAAGAACACGGAAAATCTATTTTTAAATAAATGATGAGGATAAATAGCCTTCAAAAACATCAAGCTGTATGAGGAAAAAGATATCTTGTAGCAATACTGTAACACTTAAGAAATAAAATTCCTTAATACTCGCAGTTCAGTGATTCATACCTGCATTAGAATAGAGTTTTAACTTTCTCTTGTGATAATGAAGGTGTTCAGCTTCCTGGACTATGGTTTGTGGGTGTACTAATCACTGTGTGTTAAACTGCTACTGGAAACCATTTCAGAGAGATTTACAGGGATCTCACTTGCCTTAGTTCATTTTCACATCCAGAGTTTACGTTCTTACTTTTGCATGCTACCATGAAGGCAATCTCAGATTTGTGAATTCTGTATAGTAGCAGGATTTCTTAAAGTATCTACTGCTTTTCTTTTAACATAATGATATTTACTGCTGCTTATGTCTGTGAAATGGATTTATTTCAAGGCACACATTTTTACCATATGCAGTAAACTGTTCTCGTGTGTATGGAGTCAAACTTCTTCATAGATATGGAGTTATATCAATTCCTGAGCAGCACTCCTAACTAAAATGAGTTAGTTTTCCTGAAAACTTATATCGTATGACCTAAAGCATGAAGCAGAAAAGATCCTTTAAAAATTAAGAGAAATTCTCTAGTATTTAATACTGAAGGTTCAAATGTATCCTCCTTCCACACCTGCTTTTGGGTGGAGAGACCAGGAATTGTGAAGGTGGAAACCACTGACGCCAGAAGGAAATATTCAGCAAATCTGAGACCAAGACCATATTATCTGGAATTAGGAAGGGAAGTTTGTTTATTTGTCATGGGAATCAAATCACTTCTGTGTAGTATTGTAGAGGCAAGTATTATAGGATAACTCCCTTGTGTTTTGTTTTGGGTTTTTTTTTGTTCGTTTTTTTTTTTTTATAGTCCGTATCATCTACCTGTTTCATTCTGGTCTCGTGCGTTTCTAAATGTGGTTTCTAAGCGATCTTCTATATCTTTTCTACGTGTCTAGATATGACACAATGGGTTCCTGCTTCAGGATTGGGATTGCTGTATGTAAATAATAACATTTTTTGCCACTGTGTAGCTGAAGTGAAGTTCCAGGGCTAGGAATCCCTTCATTAAGATTGCTTCAACCAACACATGGATAAAGGGACATAAGTTTGATATAATGAATTCAAACATTTTGCTGTTCTTCCAGAATGCCCTCATCCAGCCCTCAGTAGCTTAACTTTTCTTTCTTAGCTTTCTGCAATTTATTATTTAAACACCTAATTTGCGTAAGATAACTAATGGAATATTTAGGGTGGAAAGTATCTAAGGCCTCCCTTTCTTCATAACTGTATTCATACTCCCTTAGAATTTATCAGAGAAAAATACGGAAAAAAAGATTTAAAAGGAATGTTAAATCTTGTAGGTTTTAGTGGTAGGGAAAGAAAAGGTTAAATACAAAGAGGTGGTGTAAGAGATGAAAGCAAGTATAGAGGCAAGGGCAATGTGGATTTAAGTTTTGACATTTGAATTTCTTACTTTTTTTCTTACGATCATGCTCTTCCCTTTTTAACTATTATGAAGAAAGTGTGATGCATGTACACATAACCATGGACTTGGACTTTAGTCCACAGAGCAGATAAACAATGTTTCTCATTATGTTTGCTAGAAATCTTGTGATATCTCTCAGTGAAACAATGTATCTGAGAACAGAATTTGGATTGGACTGTTAAATTTTATATTAATACAATTTAAATTCTCACATCTTTCTTCTTTCATGAAATGTTTGTTTCCTCATTTTAGAAAGCATTGTTTAGATACAGTGTAAAAAAGATTTTAAACACCACGTGATAACAAGGAAGGTGAATAAGGTATTTTCATGCTTGATTATGTTCCAGTTAAAAAAAAATAAAATGAAACAGACAGCTGTTATAACAGTACTGAATTGCACCTCTTGAATTTCAGCATGCACAAAACTTGAAAAGGTGTTCCTTTCTAGAAACATTTTCCAACTTGTCAGTGAAGTAGTGGATCAGCATGACAGATGCATAGGAACGTTAGACAGTAGAGAAAGACACAGTAAGAGGGATTAGACTGTAATTTAGGACTGCTCCATATAAAAGTTAATATGACAGCATTCATTATAAACCTGTCAGGAATGGGCTTTCCACTGGTGTGTTTGTAATATTTAGCAATAGTTAGCTCTTTCCAGTCCAAGATTTACAGAAGAACAAGAGTGCCAGCCATGAGCTGGCCCAGCAGTTCAGTATTCTAGATGATCATAGAACGGTTTGGGCTGTAAGGGACCTTTAAAGGTCATCTAGTCCAAACCCCCTGCAATGAGCAGGGATGCCTCCCACTACATGAGAGTGCTCAGAGCCCTGTCCAACCTGACCTTGAATGTTTCCAGGGGTGGGGCATCTACCACCTGTACAATGATGTACAATGCATATTCAATGTATTTTACCAACATTAGTTAGTAATATTCACAGCTGGAATAAGATTATAGTGTCAGGAGAATTATTTTATTGGATATTAATTAACTGTAGTAAGTACTCTTCCCACACAATTTTTGTTAGTATCCCCTTCTATTTTTTTGTTTAACAAGATGAGAGGTCTTTGAAGCTTTGGGTATTTTACGTGTATATACCTATGTAAAAAAAAAAAAAAAGAAAAAGTAACTGTTTTCTATGTATTTGTGTGTTGCATACTTCTGTTTAGTAGTAATCAATGTAATTATCTCTTTCTCTAGGGGTTGATCTCCAGGTTTGTACTTCTAAAAATCCAACATGCTGTACCAAAAAGATGGAAGAAAGATATCAGACTGCAGCAAAGCAAGATATACAGCAAGTGCTTCAAACATCAAGTGCTACGTTAAAATTTTTAATATCTCATAATGCAGCTGCTTTTCAAGGTAAGGCTTTCTGCCTTTTGTTTCCAAACTTCTTCATACTTTTCTTGATTTTTCACCTTTGATTAGTTAGTGCAAGTAATAAAAGTTATGTGTTAATTTTTAGTTTCTCCCTATGCTTTTATGCTTTCAAAGGAGTATTAAATCATGCAGGTGATTAGAAACTGCATCACTTTTGGAATTTGTGGTTTTTAAAAAATGATATTTGAAAAAAAGTAAGAAACCGTTTTAGTAAGATGCTTTGATTTGAATTGTAAACCAGTACCTTGGCGTTCCTCTTGAACTTCTTTAATTTTGAATGATACTAAGATGCAAAATTATTGCCTGCAGTGCTACAAAAGAGAGATTTTGTTATTCTAGTATTTCCACCCACCATGTTCTTTGTCTTGTTCTGATAGAAATACTTTGGTAGTTTGTTTTTGTGACCTCAAAACTTTTTGGGATCTAGTTTTGTAAGCTTTTGAGTTCCTAAAATTTTTTTCTGAGTTACTAAAAATAATTAACAAAAAAATCGGAGGTTGAGTGACAGTTTCTCAATGCACAATAGGAAGCTATCTGATAAACTAATAGTTATTTGGGCTGGTGGTGGGATTGCCTTTTAGCAATTACACTGCATACTACTCAGTTTTCTCTGAATTAATAATGCATAAGTTAATGCAGAAATTGGTTAGGAGCTGGGAAGATGTGAAAAATAGTGGCAATATGAGGTTTTACGTAATAGAAAGGGATATAGAGTTCACATGTGTTGAGGACAAAGCCCTTCAGTCTTGTCATTTGTCTGTTAATGTGACTTATGGCCTTAATGACTACTTGATTGGACAAGGTAAAATGGTAACTTTTGTACAGGTTTAGGAAGTTGTCCTTCTGGTGACTCTCTTGTTTTTGACCTTGTGAAGCCAAAACAATTAGCAGAATGAAAATGATGCCTAGGGTCAGAAAATGGGCAGCAAAGATGACTCTGGGGTACTAAAGCCTTCCCTTTTGGAAATTTAGTCTGTCTAATGCTAAAAAGAAATTGTAGTTGCTCTCTACTTTCTGGGAGTATTGCCATTTACTGTGCCTAACACAGCTGTCAACGGGTGTCATGATCAGGAGATCATTGGTAAAATGTGGAAAGAAATCTCTCCCTCCTTCTCTTCTGCCTTCATTCTTCCTTCCAACTTCTGTATATTTTCTCTCTTTTTTTGCACCATATTAGTATAATATGTTGTATTGCTTTGCTGACCTAGGGCTGTAGACTCTAGAGCTCAGTATCCAACCCAACTGTACTTCCCTTATGTGAGGGCTGTACTCTCCGCCTTGGTGTTTTAACACCTCCCCCTCTCCCCCATCCCTAAAAAGCAAAACAAAACAACCACTCACAAAAAGCCCTTAGGTATCTAGATAACATACTTGTGCAATCCCAAGATTTCTCAGTCTTCACAAGAATGGGACTTAAGTGACATTCAAGTGAAGTTAAGTGAAATTGGGACCCAGAAACTACGTTTCTGTTGCTTTTATGTCCTGAGGAGCTCAGCCAGTGGGGTGTTTTTAGAGCATGTGCACAGTGTACATCTCCCCTGTAGGTGGAAGACAGGGATACACACATGCCTTTGAGGAGAAATGGTTGTGCTTGCCTCCGGTACAATCAGAGCAGATATGCAGCATGTGTGTTCTAGGCCCTTCTCAGCTTGTAAAGATTCAAATCATATCACCTGCCAATCCAGGAGGATGCCCTAAACACCAGTTCAGAGGCTAATGTGGGACATACACACTTTTCACTCTCCCAGTAATGTTGTTTTACAGTGTAGAAAGGAATTCAAGAAGCACAGACCCAATGACAGGTCCCAAAGGATGATAACGTCCTCTCTGTAGACGGATGGTTTCAGGACTGCTTGAGAGTAACAGTTTTCCATTTTTTTGGTGAAACACGTGTGAGCAGTTCTTATTGCAGGAACACAAGCCATCCTTCCCAAATATGTAGCATAACACTAATTACTTCTCCCACTGTCTTTCTTTCATTTTTCAATATTTTTCAAAGCATATACTTCAAAGTATATATAT
>VWZL01000287.1:7553-24180 GCA_013396915.1 Stercorarius parasiticus | reverse complement strand
ATTTCTTCAGGTTCTTTTTGTCAGTACCTCCCGATGAAAACCACAGGCAAGATGGTGAGCGGGAGGAGGAGGATGATCAGCATGAAGTGACTCGGTTTTACACTAACCCCATTGCCAAGCCCATCCCACAGACCCCAGAGAACGCTGTGCACAAACACCAGAACAGCGTGGATGACACCATTGTGGCTCTGAATATGCGGGTGGCCTTGCGAAATGGTCTGGAAGGCAGCAGTGAAGATGCCTCGTTTCATGATGATTCCCTTCAGGATGAACGCGAAGAGGAGCCTGAAACTGTGCATCATCTGCATCCTGCAGGTTAGAGTGTGGGTGGGCAGCAGATGTGAAGTTTCTGACAGAACTTCATGCATGCTGCATTAAAGTTCTCTTTTGCTGCTTTAGACCCTGAGCTTTTGCTCTTTTCCTTTCACTCCTCTGTTCTACAGAATACAAATCTTCCTTTTCAGTTTCTTACCTAGTGCAGAAATTGTTTCTGCTGAGTCAATGAGCAATTAAATTTCATCACCTGGTTTTATATTTGAGGTAGAGAGATGCATGAGAAGGGAGGAGAAGGACCCAGTCGGTTAATTGTTCTGCAGTAGTAGTCCGAGTTGATTATCGTTCAGGAGCAAGATCTTAGAGGTGGAAATCTAATGCTTGGTGGTTATCAACATGCGAACTACATTGTAGGGTTTGCCAGGGAAGGAATGGACGACCGAACATGGTTGTGTCTCTGTAGGCCCATCGTGTGCGTGTGTTTTCAGTACTCTTAATTCTGGTCTCAGGGTTTCGTAAAACTGAAAAAGACAGAAAAGTGTGGAAAATACTGTGAGAGGTCTTGAGAAGCTTTCCCTTAGCTAAGACTTTGTAGCTGGTGAAGAGGTGAGGGGGTATGTGTTAGGGTTTGTTTTTTTCTTTTTTTTTAAACTCAGGAGTGGTCTGTAGAGGTTGAAAAGATCCTTTCAGGCACTATGTAGCATCTAATGAATCTAGCAGGTGACATGTTCAAAAGAAATGTTTTCAGAAGCCCCAAAGGCAAGCAGCTGTAGATGCAAAAAGCTTTTGTGGATTTTAAAGATCGCTAGACACATTAATAGATGAAAAAGCATTGGAGGCTGCTAAATGTAAAAGATGTGGCACCTTGGTCAGCAGGTGCCTGAGCCCCCAGAAGGTTAAAGCTGGGAGTCTTTGCCACGTGTTGCTGTGTGTGTTTGCATTTTTCCTTTTACCTGCACATCTGCTGCTGGTCTCTGATGAAGACGGGTTGCTAGGCTGGGAGAACCTGGCATAGCAACTGTCTTAGGTTTGCTCTGAAAGCTGTGGAAGCCAGGGATTCTAATTTCTGTTTGCTTTTGTTGCACTGATTCTCAGTTCGTTTGGGACCTTCAGTTGTCCAGACTTGCAAAAGCAATGGAATGAAACATGCCAAAGTTCGGAACTTGCTGTCAGCCCAGTTCTCAAAGATGTTTCTGTTGCAGGAATTGTTCTCACACGAGCTGGCTATTACACCATCCCCTCCATGGAGGAGCTAGTGCGATTCACCAATGACAGGAATGAATGTATTGTGACAGACTTCACCATAGGCCGCAAAGGTGAGCTCGTGCAGCTCTGGTAGTTGCTTGAAGCTGAACCTGTCGTCTTAAACTATGGAACCTGAATCCGAGTTCCGTGCCCTCAGTGGGATTATAGACAGTGCCCTTACCATTGCCAACAACTTCCGTCAAAGGCTTGGGATCTCCCATACTGGTAGCGCTAAGAATTTGTGTTGAGGGATGACTTGAGAGAAAAAAAAGCGCCTGTAGCTTGCTCTTCTTAAACGTGAAGATTGTAAAATCCAACCTTGCTGGAGCATTGATGCAAAACTGATCGTCTTTGCTTCCATCTTAGTTGTTACCTGCACTGGAGCTGGCTAAGCTCTAGTGAAGAGCCTTCAGCACAAACTGTATCTTTGCTGCTTTTATTTAGGGGAAAAAAAAAAAATAGTCATATGATGTATACTACTTTTAAAACACTTCTTCCGATTGTGCTAGGAAGCTGAGGGTACACTTACTGTTTGTGATGGCGATATGAATAGCCAAGTGATAACAAAAAACTTTAACAAAAAAGCTTTCTGTGCAAAAGGATGGGTTATAAATAGTCGATAACACCTCTTCAGTATTTTCATGTTGGGAAGGTGGAGTCACTTGTATGTTGTTCTGGAGACATGACAGAGCTGGGCGGGGAAGAGAGGAGTGTAGTAGGGACATAGGTCCTCTGGCATGAGATTTTTCATGGACAAATTGTGATGTTTCGGTTTGTTTTTCAGGTTACGGATCGATTTACTTTGAAGGAGAAGTAAATCTAACTAACTTAAATCTGGATGACATTGTACATATCCGTAGAAAAGAAGTTATTGTTTACCCTGACGATGAAAGAAAACCACCTATTGGTGAAGGTTTAAATAGGTAACTTTTAAATACGTACTGTGTGGGGACAGTGGCTGGTAAGGATGTTCTTTATAATATTGACAATCTACGGTGTTTGCAGGCAGCTACCAAGAAATCGAAGTCCGAGATGCGTGTTCAGGTTGCGGCATTATACCGTTGCTAGATGCTTGCAAGTTTCTGAAGCAGAAATTGGGTTTAAAACCTGCTTTGAGCCCACATGTTCAGTTCTTGGCTCCTCTGTGTACCATAATAGCTTTTGCCTCAAATCCTTGTAGCCTCTTACTACAGACACTTCTGTCTGTCTTCAACAGACGAGCTGAAGTTACCTTAGATGGAGTCTGGCCTACAGATAAAACATCTCGTTGCCTGATAAAAAGCCCTGAACGCCTGGCAGAGATGAATTATGAAGGCAGACTGGAGTCTGTCTCTCGGAAGCAGGGCGCTCGATTCAAGGAGTACCGCCCAGAGACCGGATCTTGGGTGTTTAAGGTAATGGTTTTGTTGTAGTTGTGAAGTGACTTACAGGAATGTTGGAAGTAATCTGAAGTTAGAATTTCCTGAGAACTTACCATTCAAAAACTTTGCTAAACTTCTGTAAACTGTCTCAAGTCCTTCGGCTGTAGTGTAAACTGTCCTCACCAAACTGATTGCAACTTCTTTGGCTGAAGCCCTGCCCTCGGCAGGTGTCCTTGGTGTGTGCAAAAGCTGAATTTTTGAGGTTGAATTGTTGAGGCGTCACAATGCTATGTGAGGTTTACAGTTACATCAGCTCATTGCTCAGGCCTTTCAGAAATGGATGCCTGAAACCTCTCTTCCAAGGTGTGACGGATTTACCCTTCTCATTACACAGGTGGCACACTTCTCCAAGTATGGCTTGCAAGATTCAGATGAGGAAGAGGAGGAGCATCCTTCAAAAGTGGACACAAAGAAGTTAAAAACGACACCTGCGCTGCCCTCAGGGCACCTGCTGCCCCAGCAAATGACCCTAAATGGCAAGCCACCACCTCCATCCCAGGTAGAAGGAGGACCGTGACTAAAAGGGAATTCATAGAATACAATGGGAAGAATGGTGCCTAGGGAGGGGGTGGTGAAGTAACAAGTAGCCTGGAAACCGAAGAGCAAAACCTTACACAAACTGTCACAAACTCAGTAGCTCTTCTGCCTTCTTGATGAGTGTTTGCATGTTCTTTTTCGTTAAGATACTTGACACGTCATACTGAGGGTGTGTGTGGGTGGGAAGGCATTAAACCCTTGATTCTTGTTTAAATTCTGGTCTAGGTTGAGTTTGGCATATTTGCACCACTTATGGAAGAAAACTTGGCTTTGTGAATATTGAATATATGCTATATAATTATAATGCCGTGTGCTGCCTGCCTTGAGAATAATATTGTGCATTAATTTAACTTTATCATTATTTAGTATGCAAGCCTGTATGCTTTATATATTAAGAATGTGCTCTACTTTTGTTAAAAACTACTTTTTTAAGGCTGGTTATATGCTGGATTTTTAAGTGTATTTGGTTTGGATGTGGCTGGTTCTCCATCTCTGTAAAACATCCTCAGGGGCATGCCTCTGCCGTGCATAGGGAGGGCGGCATTTTAGCCACTAATGAAGTGGTCTAATGTTAGATTTTAAAAAATCTTTTTACGTGGTTTTAAAGGTTAGTCTAATTACAGCTGATACACTTGCATTTTTCCAAATGTAATTAGTGTGGATACTGTCAATTAGGAGCTGCTTCGCTGTGGGTGAAAAACAGCCTATTTGGAAGGCATCCTGCCATTGATGGGATAGGATATACTCTTTATGCCAGGTGTTAGTGGTAAATGTTTGTGAACTGCCTGTATGTTTTTGAAGTAACTTCTCATAAACCAGAAAGCAAGTGCAGAGCAGATCTTTATTTTTTTTTTTTTTCCCCCAAAACTGGGTTCTCGATTGCGTAGCTGTGACAGTGAGCCTTGGGCAGGTAGGGCACGCAGGATGGCAGAGCAGAGGGCATGTGGGACCTGGACAGGACTTGCCCAGAGGTTTTATTGCTGTTTTCCGTTTTACCCATCAGTAATCCGTGGCTGGAGGGAAAGGCGATGGCTGAGCTCGCAGCTCACCGAGGCACGGACTGTGGGGCAAGTGCTGCATGGCATGTGGCCAGCGCTCCGTGTTTGTCATCACATGGGGAGGCAGAAGAGGGCAGCTTTATTTCTGCATCTCTGAACTCAAAGCATGAAAANTGTGGATACTGTCAATTAGGAGCTGCTTCGCTGTGGGTGAAAAACAGCCTATTTGGAAGGCATCCTGCCATTGATGGGATAGGATATACTCTTTATGCCAGGTGTTAGTGGTAAATGTTTGTGAACTGCCTGTATGTTTTTGAAGTAACTTCTCATAAACCAGAAAGCAAGTGCAGAGCAGATCTTTATTTTTTTTTTTTTTCCCCCAAAACTGGGTTCTCGATTGCGTAGCTGTGACAGTGAGCCTTGGGCAGGTAGGGCACGCAGGATGGCAGAGCAGAGGGCATGTGGGACCTGGACAGGACTTGCCCAGAGGTTTTATTGCTGTTTTCCGTTTTACCCATCAGTAATCCGTGGCTGGAGGGAAAGGCGATGGCTGAGCTCGCAGCTCACCGAGGCACGGACTGTGGGGCAAGTGCTGCATGGCATGTGGCCAGCGCTCCGTGTTTGTCATCACATGGGGAGGCAGAAGAGGGCAGCTTTATTTCTGCATCTCTGAACTCAAAGCATGAAAAACAGTTTAGAAGGCACTTCTGTCTAATAGGTTGAACACTTTTGTTTTGTTTTTTTTGTACTGGGTCTAGTCCTTTCAAAACCAGGACACATTCCAGCAGCGTTTCTCTTCGTTGGACGATGGCTTTGGGTAACTTAGAGCCCTTCTGCACGAGGGTCTGTTCATAGTGTCAGGACATATAACAAATCACACTTATTGTTGCTTGTGCAAAAGAGCAATTTCATTACTTGTGTCGTAGGAAAACATTAAATCAACTGGGAATTGCTTTTAATCATAGAATCGTCGAGGTTGGAAGGGACCTTTGAGATCATTGAGTCCAACCATCAACGCAACACTCACAAACCCACCACTACCCCGTGTCCCTCAGCACCACGTCTGCCCGGCTTTTAAATCCCTCCAGGGATGGCAGGAGTCCTGATCCCCATACAAAGCCAGGAGCAGCGCAGTCTGCTCTTGGAGCAGNGTTTTACCCATCAGTAATCCGTGGCTGCAGGGAAAGGCGATGGCTGAGCTCGCAGCTCACCGAGGCACGGACTGTGGGGCAAGTGCTGCATGGCATGTGGCCAGCGCTCCGTGTTTGTCATCACATGGGGAGGCAGAAGAGGGCAGCTTTATTTCTGCATCTCTGAATTCAAAGCATGAAAAACAGCTTAAAAGGCACTGCTATCTAATAGGTTGAACACTTTTGTCTTTTGTTTTTGTTTTTTTGTACGGGGTCTAACCCTTTCAAAACCAGGACATGTTCCAGCAGCATTTCTCTTCATTGGCCTATGGCTTTGGGTAACTTAGAGCCCTTCTGCACAAGGGTCTGTTCATAGCGTCAGGACATATAACAAATCACATTTATCGTTGCTTGTGCAAAAGAGCAATTGCATTACTTGTGTCGTAAGAAAACATTANCTCCTTCTGCCTCTGGCTAATTAAAACCTGCTAGTTCATCCTGCTCTCCTAAAGTGCATTCCTTAAATATTTGCATTTTATTTGAGATGAACGTGTGGCTGTCTAACAGATTGGCCCGTGAGCGTAATACCTTTCAGTTTTCCTTCTTTTTCAGATTAATGGGGGTCAGAGCTGATGTTTTAAGCAGTCAAAAATATTGGGAATATGTATGATTTATTCAGGCGTGTCTTATAGATTCAAATGTATTTAGCAAAAACTTGTCCGGGTTAATTAACCTGTTTGACTTGCATTTCATTAACTAAGGTTTTTGTTTCTGAAAATAGGAAAAACATCTAGCTTTGTTTCCCAAACCTCTGAGAAACTCATAGCATGGCTTAAAAACTTGCCAAATTCTTGGTGTGTAAAGCATCTGAAAATAATATTCTTTGGTCTGTAGGAAGCATTTAGGATCTAAATTTGGGGGTTTCTTTTTCTTCCCTTACTAACTTGAATATTAATGAATTTACTAATGTTTCAAGGTCCACAGGAAGTAGTTACACCGGGGGCCTGGCTGCATTAAAGCATAATAAAGGGAGCAGTGAAACTTTTGGGTCTGTAACCATATTTTGACTGGTAAATCTGTTGCGCATACTCAGATACCACCAGCTAAGGCTCTTTCCGTGTCTGCCATTAAGTTCTATCTTTACAGACCCCTGGTCTAATTTTATCTGCCTCATCTGATAACCTTCGTCATGTTTCTTGGCTGATTCTAATGAGCTAAGGAGCAGCCATTTGAATATGCTCTTAAATTCCTTAGCATGATTTCCAGTGCCCTCTCTGCCACCGTTTCCTTGCTCATCTCTCCGCATTGCTCCAGAGCGTTGCTTCAGCAGTCTGTGCCTTGTTGCTCCTGGGAATGNTGCCAAATTCTTGGTGTGTAAAGCATCTGAAAATAATATTCTTTGGTCTGTAGGAAGCATTTAGGATCTAAATTTGGGGGGCTTTTTTCTTCCCTTACTAACTTGAATATTAATGAATTTATTAATGTTTCAAGGTCCACAGGAAATAGTTACACCGGGGACCTGGCTGCATTAAAGCACAATGAAGGGAGCAGTGAAACTTTTGTGTTTGTAACCATATTTTGACTTGTAAATCTGTTGCGCATACTCGGATACCACCAGCTAAGGCTCTTTCCGTGTCTGCCATTAAGTTCTATCTTTACAGACCCCGGTCTAATTTTATCTGCCTCATCTGATAACCTTCATCATGTTTCTTGGCTGATTCTAATGAGCTAAGGAGCAGCCATTTGAATATGCTCTTAAATTCCTTAGCATGATTTCCAGTGCCTTCTCTGCCACCATTTCCTTGTTCATCTCTACGCATCGCTCCAGAGCGTTGCTTCAGCAATCTGCGCCTTATTGCTTCTGGGAACCAAGAAAGCTGCAAGCATCACTCTTTCACAGGACACGCATCTAAGCAGTGGTTAGACTGGAGCAAAACCAGTGCCCTGGAGCCCAGGTTTGGGGTTAGAGCCCATGAGGAGCCACCTGAAGGCCATTCAGCTAATGGGGCACAGGCTAAATTGCTCCTGGGCCAGGTGCTTCTTTTGTGTTGGTGANATAATAAAGGGAGCAGTGAAACTTTTGGGTCTGTAACCATATTTTGACTGGTAAATCTGTTGCGCATACTCAGATACCACCAGCTAAGGCTCTTTCCGTGTCTGCCATTAAGTTCTATCTTTACAGACCCCTGGTCTAATTTTATCTGCCTCATCTGATAACCTTCATCATGTTTCTTGGCTGATTCTAATGAGCTAAGGAGCAGCCATTTGAATATGCTCTTAAATTCCTTAGCATGATTTCCAGTGCCTTCTCTGCCACCATTTCCTTGTTCATCTCTACGCATCGCTCCAGAGCGTTGCTTCAGCAATCTGCGCCTTATTGCTTCTGGGAACCAAGAAAGCTGCAAGCATCACTCTTTCACAGGACACGCATCTAAGCAGTGGTTAGACTGGAGCAAAACCAGTGCCCTGGAGCCCAGGTTTGGGGTTAGAGCCCATGAGGAGCCACCATTCAGCTAATGGGGCACAGGCTAAATTGCTCCTGGGCCAGGTGCTTCTTCTGTGTTGGTGAGTTAGCTGCACAGTACTGGCAGGGAACGGCATTCTTCAGGGTTTCTGTCCTGTCACACAGTTTCTGGCAGCAGAGCTGGCAGTTGAACGGCTTGCAGTGCTGTCATGCTCTGGTTTGATGCCGGCTCACGGGGCTCACTGTTGTCCCCACGGCCAGCATGCTGGGCAGAACCAGAGGCCACGTCAGCGGTCAGAGTCCAGCTCTAATGTCTGCTCGTTGTGACTAATTCTTCCTCCTGCCTCAGACCAGCACTAGAGATGAGAAATTTAGTTGCAGATTGGAAGAGAGCTACTGTATTTAACTTTTTAACTGCTAATGTGCTAGTGGTAGGTAGAATATCATGGGAAAACCCCACAACTTTCCAGTCCAATGCTAGTTATGTCCTCATTTAAAATTAAAAAAAAAGACTCTACGTGTGTGTGCACGCACTCTGTGACCCAGTCTTGTGCTGTCTCGAAGGGGCTTGTATCCACGTAAAACTTCTGATAAGTTCTTTGTGGAATATAAACTCAATGTTTTTAATGTGTACTACGTCACAGCTGGGAAACAGCAGGTATTAACAGTGACTCATCTGCTCATCAGCCGCCAGCGATACTGGAGATACTTTGCTACCACACAGTAATGCTGGAGAATCGCTGCTTTGGAACTGGTTGCTCGGTCATTGAAAATGTACCAGGTTGAACTTAGGCACAGGACACTTTTTTTGTGTGTGTGGCAGCATTTTGAGGGAGAAGGGAAGAAAGACAGGATGTGCAAAACTCTCTTCCTTTTTGTTGGTCGCATGAAAAATGGGAAGCTGAAGAATAGTTGCTTAAACTGCATGGCAGAACTTGGTAAACTTCAGGAGGACTTCACGAAACCGTGACTTCTCCTTCACTGTAACTTGCACTGTTGCATTACAACTCTGAAGAAAATGGGAATGGGTTACATATGTTCATCTCTAAACTTAATGTGGAGTCTTGACACACGCAAGGGAGTGCTCCGCTTCACTTGCAGGTGATTGTTGAAACTATTAAATACTCTTTCTGCAAACCATTGCTATCTGTTGTTGTCTGACACGGCCTCTGCATGTGTCCGCAGAGCCCAGAAGTGGAGCAGCTGGGCAGGGTTGTGGAACTGGACAGTGATATGGCAGACATCACCCAGGAGCCTCTCCAGGAGCCTGTGGTGGAGGATAACATGATAGAAGAGCCTGAGGCAGTGCCTGCTTCGACTCACATCGCCTCAACCCTGGGTATTAACCCCCACGTCTTGCAGGTGAGTCTCTGCGGTTTCCCCTCTGGAGGAGAAGACTGGGTAATATCTCTCACTAACTTCTTGGTTTGCCTCCCCGAGTGTATTTATATATCAAATTTGTAATAAACTGTACATCACACCTAGAATGTGATTAAAATTCACACATTAGACTTCTGTGGTTTTGTGGTAAACCATTACAGATGTGAAAAGCTTAATGCAGAAATGAAAATCAGCTTAAGGCTAGGATTCAGATTTCCGAATTCTGAAGTGTGGGCAATGGGACAAGCTAAAGGAATACCACAGCCTCAGGGCCAGGCTGTGGAAAACAAGGCAATAGGATAACTGGTCTTGATTTGGGATTTGGTGTTTTTATTTGTTTGGTGAAAGGCTAGTACCTGCAACACTTGTAAACTTCTACCTGTGTTTTTAATTTTTAAGTTAAAAACGGTGGAATTACCCATTAGGCTGAAAAATAAGTAGATAGAGCTAAGGTCTCAGAAAACATGATTATTTTAGGACTTCACACCCATACTGACAAGTACTGTGACACTGATTTAACTAGTAGTTTGTAAAAGTTTGTCATCAGCTGACAAGCTTGCTGTCAGTTCTCCTGAGCTCTGTGCCTTCACTGTCACTTGAAATATTTGTGGCATGAGCGTATTGTCATATGCAACACG
The DNA here is from genome assembly GCA_013396915.1 of Stercorarius parasiticus. Taxonomy (NCBI): domain Eukaryota; kingdom Metazoa; phylum Chordata; class Aves; order Charadriiformes; family Stercorariidae; genus Stercorarius; species Stercorarius parasiticus. Next base: position 14,094 of record VWZL01000287.1, on the reverse strand, counting down.
AGGAAGTTATCTTGGTTGGGAAAGGTGCTGATTAGATCAGCCCGACTGCTGTTGCTAGAGTGATTGCTAATGTGCAGGCTTGACTTACCACCTTTTTTAGATTATGAAAGCTTCCTTGCTTGCCGATGAAGATGACCTAGATCTGATCCTGGATCATCATCCTGGGAAGCAACCTGCAAAAACGGATACTTCTCAAGAGATCTGTTCTCCGAGGCTCCCGATTTCAAAATCACAAGGACAGAAAAGATACTCGGGTAATTGTGCAAAACCACATATTGCGTGAAAAAAGAGCTTAATTCTGATATTAACAGGCAAAATCCTATCACTGACTGAACATATGGCAGAGCAGTTGTGTGCTGGGGTGGGTTAACTTTGGCCATCAGCCAGATGCCCACCCAGCCATGCTCTTGCTCCCCCTCTTCAACAGCACAGGATGGGAAAATTGGATGAAAAAAAGCTCTTGGGTTGAGATAAAGACGGGGAGATTGTTTTTCTTGTGATGGTACCTGGTAAGCAGACTTGACTTGAGTAAAATCAATTTGTTGCCAGTTAAAATAGGTTTGCGTAGTGAGAAACAAAGACAAATGGAAACAACGCTTTTATACCTTGCCCCCCCCTTTTCCAGGCTCAACTTCCCTCCTTCATTCCCGACTTCTCTACCTCCTCTGCCCCCAGTGGGGATGGGGAGTGGGGGCTATGGCCAGTCCGTAGCAGTTCCTCTCTACCCTTCCTTCTTCCTCACCCTTTTTTACCTGCTCCAGTGTGAGTCCTCTCCTGCAGGCTGTGGTGGAAGTACCTGCTCCAGTGCTGGAGCACCGCCTCCACTCCTCCTTCTCTAACCTTGGTGCTTGCTGTGCTCCTTCCACTTTTTTTTCCCCTCCTTCCTGCCTGTGTGGCGTTTTCTGCCCTTTCTTAAGATCTCACAGAGGCACCACCAACTTTGCAGATGGGTTCAGAAGTGCCACAGACTCCCCTGATGGGCCCAGCTGCGACGTGCGGTGGGTCCATGGAGCACCGCCTCCACTCCTCCTTCTCTAACCTTGGTGCTTGCTGTGCTCCTTCCACTTTTTTTTCCCCTCCTTCCTGCCTGTGTGGCNTTCCTGCCTGTGTGGTGTTTTCTGCCCTTTCTTAAGATCTCACAGAGGCACCACCAACTTTGCAGATGGGTTCAGAAGTGCCACAGACTCCCCTGATGAGCCCAGCTGCGACGTGCGGTGGGTCCATTGTGGGCACCAGCTGTGTCCAGCGCAGGGCAGCCCCTGGCCTCTTCTCACAGAGACCACGCCTGTGGCCCCCCCACTACCAAAACCCTGCCATTTACACCCAGTACCTCCACTAACCAGTGATCTCAGTGGGAATAATACCACTGATAGAAGCATGGAGTTGCTTCCTAAGTTAAATGGACGGACCTGAGATGTTCCTGTGGGGACGGTTTCAGCCCTTTTCCTGCTAGTAGCAGTTGGTGTCTGCTTTCTGTGCCATGCTTCTGTTCTGATGGTCTAACTATGACAGTCTCTGTTAAATTAGCGACTTCTTTGGAAACTGTAGATTCTGGGGGGGGACTGTATATGTACTGTTCTTGTTGTAATACCATGTGCTTTAGTTTGGATGCTGCAAAATAGGCTGTGCACGGTGCGTTTTGCAGTTCTCAGTACTGCGAATAATCATGCTTAGCTTTGCGTTACCATCACAAACCACAAACATGGCGGATGTTTTCACTGGCTGCTCAAGTGCTGAAATACCCTTAAGATATTGGAAATGTACTGCCTGAAAAGTATCCCCTTCACTCAAGTGTTCTTCCTGCTTTTTCCCTCTAGTTGGTGGGCTGCTGCAGTCAAAATTTACGAACATAATTTTCCATCCACCGAGTGCTGCTCAGCAAGATTTCAAGGGACCGAGGACTTTGAGCAGTCCCCCTTCTGCTGCCCTTTGGTCAGCGACTTCTCCATTAGCGTCTGCATTCTCTGTGCCACCATCAGTCCCTGAGGTACAGATGAAAAAAGTTGGTGTCCGCAGGCAGCAGGGGCTTGTACCTCTGGAGAAGTCCATCACCTACAGAAAAGGGAAGCTGCTGATGGATATGGCCCTCTTCATGGGGCGCTCATTCCGTGTTGGTTGGGGACCCAACTGGACACTTGTCAATTGTGGAGATCAGTTGAGTGGATCAACTGAAATAGAAGAGCTTCAGTGTGAGTCTGTGGAATACGGATTCCTGCCAACTCCTGTTGCTCCAAAATCGTGAGTAGTAGTTCCCTTCAGGATGGTTCTGACATATTCTCTTCATGTTTGAAAGAATCCTGGTTGTAGGTTGATAACTTCTTGAAATTCATCTTAATATTACTTCTGATATGCACAAGTGGTGCAAGATCATGTTAGCTGTGGAGATTTCCTTCAGGTTGCTACTTTACAAAAATCTTTATCTCAATGTCATAGTAAGAGTAGTTATTTTTTCTTTTTTAACAAGTAAATAGCACCTTCATCCAGCACAAGGTTAAAGAGAGAAAGTTCAAAATTGTTGTCCGGGAAGCTTCTAATCTACTGTTGATTTTCCCTGAGGATATCTGCACTACCTAAGACATTCCTTGTTTAGCTTCTGAATTCAGATCCCATCAATTCTGCTTGTATATAAAGCAGTATACAGACTTCCCTGGGCTGTGAAACTTCCATACCTAAATGTGACTGGCATATAGCTAGATGTTCTACCATTGAAGTCTTCCAAAAAGCTTGTTTGGTTGCTGTTTTCCAGCGTATCTGATTTGCTGGCAGAATGAGGTGTGCTCACAAAATGGGCTGGGGCATGGTAAGAGTGTGCTCGTTGCCTTTTGGGAGCTGGAGGCACCCAGCTCAATGAGCCTCATTCTGAACCCCAGACTGTAACCCAGTTCCTCATACCTAGCTGATGACCTTGGATCGTATGTCTTACTACTTTGTGTTAAAATTAAGACAAGCTGCACAGTGCAGCTGCTCCGTGATGGATGCAGTTCACGTGCACGGAAAACAATTCAGAACATTGCTAACTGTTTATGTTCTTTGTTCCTCCAGACTCTCAGAATCCTCTTTCAAGGTTCACGTGGAGAAGCTGAGCTTAGAGCAGCGGAAGATGGACAGAGACAAACAGCTGTATCTCATCCCTCTGGAGATAAAGCTGAAACACAGCACTGTCCATATGGATGAGCAGTGTCCTCTGCTAGTGCCCAACCCAGGAGTTTCCGCTATTCACGACTATGCTGACTGGGTTAGGAAGGCATCCGAGAATCCTGCTGTGACAGAAAGTGAGTGTGGACTAACTCTTTTCACAGCGGTGATAGTGAATCTGGAAAACTGTCCGGTTCAGATTGATTTTTCAGGTTGCATCAGAGCAGGGAAATATGAATAAAACAGAAAAATTGACCATACCTCAGCTTTCTTTCTGAAAGCATAAATGTGGTTGATTGCATTTGGGGAGCTGACTTCCCATATCCACTTGTAACAGGAGGATATCCTTTTAAGATATCCTACAAAGTTATGCTTATAGCCTTATGAGTCGTCTTGAGCAACCTGGTCTCATGGGAGGTGTCCTTGCCCATGGCAGGGGGTTGGAACTAGATGATCTTTAAGGTCCCTTCCAACCCAAACCATTCTATGATTCTGAATATTCTTCTGTATGTTTTTACTCCTTATGACTGAATAACTCTGTCCTGACAGCCGTTGTGAAGCACTGGGGCTTGACGTGGACTTTATGTGAAGCGATTTGGGGGAACTTGAAGGAGTTGGAGGCCAGCTTGGAGGAACCCAGTGAATACACCCTCGCCCTGGAGCGCAGGAAAGCCTTCTCTCGCTGGCTCTCGGAGACCGCTGCGGCACGAATTGAGGAGGAAGTCTCTCTGTCCCGACATGGCAATCACGTAGAGGCTGTCTTCAGCTGCCTTACTGGGAAAAGAATTGGTGAAGCTTGCAGACTGGCGCAGCAGTCAGGTAAGATGCTTAAATCTCTCAGCTTTTTGTGGGGAGGAGGAAGGGAGACACATAAAGAGAATTTCAGCTTTGAGAGCTGATAGTAACTGGCCTCTCCGAGTATGGAGTTTCCCTGTGTCAGACAGCGTTTAAGGTGGGGGCTGACTTGTCTATTTGCTGCCAGAGAACTGGTCGTATTTACGCTGGCTTACTTGTCAACTCTCCTGGGGTTAGGAAGTGATGCTGTATTGCATTTGGAACTGCTTTTTTTGCATAGTATCTCCTTTGAAAGGTTTTTTAATTGCTGTAATTTTTAATTGAGCTTCTGTTAAGCGCTTCACACTTGTTTTAAAAACGTGTATTTTCAGAGCCTAATGGCTAGTTTCATCTTGGTCTTTTGTGTCAGCTCAAATCTTAAAACTATTCCATTCATTTGCCTCCTTTGGGGAGAGTCTGTCCTTCCCATGCCTTTGTCTTCTGCCCCCTGCCCCCATTCCTGGTAGGTGTTCACAGGGTGGTTTATTTTGTAAGAAATTGTGCACAAACCCCAGTTGTGCAGCTGTAGGCTGATCAAAGTGCCCCACAACTCAGGACTGGGTAGGTGGGAGGATTTGCCTGATGTGCAAATCTCTTCTTCCAGGTGACCACAGGCTGGCTCTGCTGTTGTCCCAGCTGGCCGGCAGCCAGCCCGTCCGGGACCTCCTCACCATGCAGCTGGTGGACTGGCACAGGCTGCAGGCGGACTTCTTCATCCAGGAGGAGAGGCTGCGGATCTTTGCCCTGCTTGCAGGAAAGCCTGTAAGTTGTGTTACTCGGCTGTTTCATATTTACTTGACTTAAAATCATAGAATTGTCTAGGTTGGAAGGGACCTTTCAGATCATCGAGTCCAACCATCAACCCAACACTCACAAACTCACCACTACCCCATGTCCCTCAGCACCACGTCTGCCCGGCTTTTAAATCCCTCCAGGGATGGCGACTCCACCACTGCCCTGGGCAGCCTGGTCCAATGCTTGACAACCCTTTGAGTGTAAAAATTTTTCCTCGTATCCATCCTAAACCTGCCCTGGTGCAACTCGAGGCCATTTCCTCTTGTCCTGTTGCTGTTCCTTGGGGGAAGAGACTTCCCCTTCTTGACAGCCGTACACTTAAGCTGCTCAACCACAGCGTGTGGTACACGTCAGGAAAAGAATACAAGGTGGTGACGTGTTTTTTTTAACTAACGTAACCTCTTACTGCTGCATGCCTGGTGTGTACTGACCATTGTGTAATAAGTTTGACTAAACTTAGTAATTTGCTTCTTTAGGTGTGGCAGTTATCAGAGAGAATAAGTATCAATGTGTGCTCCCTGCTGGACTGGAAGCGTTGCATGGCCATCCACCTCTGGTACCTGCTTCCTCCAACAGCTTCTGTGTCCAAGGCGCTTGCTGTGTATGAGTCAGCGTTTCAGGTAGGTCAGTCATGCCTGGGTGAAAGGAGATCTTACTCCCTGCCATTGACTGTCTGATGCTGCGCTGAGACTTCTGGGAGCAGCTGAGTATCGCTGCGGAGGTGCTGAGTATGGAATTGCATATGGGTCTGTTATTTCAGTTGTCACAGCATCGGATTCCTTCAGCACCTCTAATGATGAGTTTTTGCAGCATGGGAATGGTGGGAATGTTCCTTCCCCTGCTGGAGTGGGAATAAAGCACTGGGATTGAACTTGTTGGTAGTTCTGGTCACTCAAGAAGCTTAAGACCTGCTCTTTGGGGTGTTCTGGGAGTGATTTATTTGAAGCCTGTCTCCCACCGATTGAGTGTTTCCAGGTGTTTGACAGCCAGACAAAATGAGGAAGATGGGTTAGTGGCCAGCAGCAGGAAGGCCATTTGAGATGGGTAGCTAGTCAGTTTTCCCAGTGTGATGATTAATACTCAGCTGCCTGACTTGTAAATAGTTGCCAAACACCCCCCCCCAGTTTGTTACACTCCCTGTTCCTGCAGCAAAGGTGGAAGCTGTCCTGCAGGCAGTGCCTGGCTGCATGCATTATGCAAAGCCTTGTAGAGCTGTCAGCCTCCCTATACAGAAAGACAAAGGGTTCTGTTGAAAAAAGCGTTTAATCATTTAAGTAAAAATAGTTCAGCCCTTGATCTGTATGCCTAAAGGTAGGCCAAGCGCAGCATCGCGTCTGGTAACTTCTAATTGATGCGTGCTTAGTGCTGCAGGAATAGCTACTGTTGTCTTTGAACATAGTGTGTCAGCGTGTAACATGTTCATCCCTTCAAAATACCAAGCTTTAGTTTTATCATGACTTGAACTTAAGATAATGCTGCTACATTAGGCTTTTGAGAGCTCAGTGTGAGACAAAATTAAGCCTGCCAAAGCATTTTGAGCTTAGCTTTTTTTTTTGTTGTTGAGTTGCCTTGTTGCAGGTGCAGTAGGGTGCACCTTGTACTCTGAAGCAGCAAGCATGCCCGCGGGCCTGCTGAACAGTGTGCAATTCAGAGAGCAGTTTTCTTCAGAGTACTATCTTGAAAATTACTGTTAAAACTATTTCTCTAGAACACACCAGAGTGTGAAAAATACGCCTGCTGTCCTCTGCCTCCTTACCTAGAAGATTCTGGTTGTGTA
>VWZL01000286.1:0-70118 GCA_013396915.1 Stercorarius parasiticus | reverse complement strand
GACACCCACCCTTGAAGTATTTAAGTATTTTTCTTCATCCCTAAACAGTCTTATAGGGAAAAATTAGGAGAAGCAGTGTTCAAGATTTCCCAGTTTCTGGTTAGCATTTAAGTTAAGCTATCATGCTTGTCACGAAAAACCATAAATATGTTGTCCTTGGCTCCTGCTGCAAAAGAACTATATCTGAAGGGTTATCAATGCCTAAATGCTTTATAAAGTACATCCTAGACAAGGTCTTTTTGAATGTGTACTGAAAATATCCTGGAAGTTCTGTGCTTTTTGTAGGTAAGGCATTTCTAGAGACAAATTATTTTTATGAACCCTGGCGATGTCATTTCTATCAAGAATGCTGAAAAGCACACTGAAGGGAATCCAGTCAAAGGCAAGAAAAGCTCCTACATTTAATGGAATAATCATTACAGAAACTCCTGTGGATCATTGCCTGTATGTTAATTCTTCATATTTCCAAATAGCTCAGGGAAGGTGACAAACATTTGGGATATGCTAAAATAGCAAAAAGGCCTACACCTCTTGCAACTTCAGTTTTCTCCCTACAGTTCTTTGAGTTTGATGAAATTCAGGAATACCCAGAAACCTTCAAATTCAAGCTTCTTTGCCCCCTTTCTTTCATTTTCTTTTTGGCCAAAGAGATTTATGGACTTCAAACTCTGCCATTTACACTTTAAAAAAAAAAAAAAAGAAAAAAAAAGAGACTCTCATGAAGCAGACAGTCATGAGAAATCTTAGAGAGGAAAAATAAATTGCTTCATTGCAATGATAAGCCCATCTCGTACGTAATTTATGAAAAGCCAACTGTCATCAAAATTCTTAATTTATAGTGTTCAACAAAATGCTACTAACTGAAAAGCATTAATCAACATCACCAACTTAATGTGCTTTGTCAAACTTCTCAGTCTCTTCTGCCAAAGAAGAGCATTTTTGACAAGTAGATTGATTGGTGAGCTAACATGGTTTGACTGAGGGGAGAGTGTGTGACAAGAACCTTAAAAAAAGATGTTAGCAGTAATTCGATTTGCTCATACAGAAGCTGTGTACAACACTATTGTTTTGCAAAATGCACGTCAATAAGATTGATAAATTATTATGTGGTTATAAGAAATTCTGTTTCAAACTTGATCTCATTCTCCTTGTGAAATAATTTATAAAGAGTGAAAATGTGCCACTAATGTGAAAGATGCCCATTAGACCTGAATAATAATCAACTACAGAGTGCTTTGCTAGCTCAAGTGGTATAAAAAAGGTAATCTAGATTCTAGCTTTCAAGCTTAAGTAAGCACAATGAAAAATAATATACTTGCTTCTACTTTGTTAAGTGTAATAGATACTCCAGAATTAAGATAGGAAACAGCTCCTGTTACAAAGAAAGCTTAACTGGGAATCCCATTCTTCCTCAGAAAACAAACCACTGCTATTTCTTCGTTTTCCTAATTTTCAGATATTTCAGCTATTGCCAACAAGACTTTTTTTTCTGAAAGCTGGTAGGAGGAAAGAAAAGGAATTTTAACACAAGAAGCTTATAAACAAGACCACATATCTGTTCCCTCATGTAATGCCAGTGCTGTTTGGAACAAAGAGCTGCCCACAAGCATTTTTGAAGACTGAGGCATCCCAAGTGGCATAGATCTGACAGAGGAAATTCTGTGCCAGCCACCTATGTCTGTGCAAATATCTGTTACTGTGGTAGGCATGGGAGAGCATGGCACTAAAGTATGTTATGTTCTGTTCATATGTTCCTGAGCCAAAATAGCAGCACGAGAGCTGTCTTGAATTATTCTGTTTAAGTATTCTAAGTATCTCCCGAAAGTCAAAATAATATCAAAAGAACAGCCCGTCTGGGATTTATCTAGCCTATTCTGCCTCCAACAGTAACCATAAGCAGGTATCTAGGGATAGAACAGAGCAAAACTATGTAATGCTTTACCCTGTTAGTTCTTCCTGTTCTCTGACCAGTTCTGGTCAGGGAAGTCTTATTGCTCAGTGATGTCAAAAAATACTTGGCATTCTCAATATTTTATAGTTATCAAATGCGCAATATATCTTATGAATCACTGACTTGGATTAGAATTTGAAACAGCAAAGCTTCACATCAGCAGTACCATAACTCTTATAGGTGGAATAAAGCAACATGCTACTGGACGAGCTTGCCTTCCTCTAGCCACACTACTTGCATTATGGTTTTTTTCCATAATACAGCTACACAGACTAAAAGTTTGTAGGCATTTATTTACCTGTCCCTCTACCAGAATGCCATACTAGTTTTCTGTTTGATTAATATTTACTCTTTTTTGTTTTTTTTTCTCTTTGACTCATTATTTAAATTCAAATATCAATGCACTTATTGAGAATCTATTTTTGGTATTTAAAATCCCTCCAAAAATTGATTGCATTGTTTCTTATCTCTCATACTGGTTATCTTAAAATGGAAAAATAGCATCTCCCCACATTTTAACTACAAAATCTAGCATGTGTATCTGCAGGATCTGAGTGCTAAATGTTCAGTACCAAAACAGAAGAGACCACTCATATTAGCTGGCAGCAGCCGAAGCCTCTAACTGGGACAGAGTGGCCACCAGAGAACTGCAAGAGTCACCAGGAGACATGGCTGTCTGGATGGAGGCTGATGTAGCCAGACCACTTCATCAGAGCTTCAGCAACAGAACTGTTCTTCAACAGAGCAGCCATCAAATATTCCTAACACTGCATATACTGCTGCAATTTAAATCACAGTGCAAAAAAAAAACCATCCTCAGAGACTTTCTACGTTTGGTCCTTTTGGGAGAAGAATACAAAACTGAAAATCAAACCCAGATAAATGACTTTGCACAGCTAAATGAGTTAACCATGTACAATAGTCCATATGAAACTGTTGGCTAGTATATGGTTTATCCATACCAGTGTTTATCAAGTTGTTTTTCCATAAGAAAGCTCATAACATTTTATGTTTACCCTGGGCTAAGAGCTTTCACATGTACACTTAAAGCAGGTTAGCTGACTCATGTAACCTTGTTAACCTGTAATGAATGGTTTATATGCCCCAGCCCTCAATGAAGCCCAGCAGAACTTCCTGGGAAGAGAGCACAGTCCACCTGTAGCCCTCAGCATCTCATGCCACCAAGTTACAGAGGCCTGCGGCTAATAATGGAAACCTCAAAGCTACTCAAGAGGAACAGACATCTTTCATAGAAGAAAATGTTAGGCAAGTTAAATACATGGCTATTAGGAGGCTTAGAATAGTGGGAAAAGAGTAAAGGAGACTATTATGGCAAGATAAAAATGTACGCATCCTGTTGTTTTTATGTTCCACTGTCAACAATTCTGGCAAGCCTCACACAATTAATGATTATTTTGAAGTCTCCCATTCCTAAAACCAAGATAATGCCTGAGAACATTCTCATAAGAGAAGTAAAAACACTTTAAGTTCATAACAAATGGAAAACACCAGCAAACAACTCTTCTCTCAAATGTTTAAAATAAAACATTTTTAAGTCAATCTTGGAAGGGAAGAATAGTTTGAATTATGATTTATGAAAGCTATTTTTTGTTGTTTTTTAGGATTATGTGCATTATTAATCAACAGTCTTTCACATAAATAAGTTGTACCATCTATTCTCTAGAAACATTTAAACTTATTTCCTCTTTCAGTGGGAAAAAAATCAAACATATGAAATTCAACTTTCTATGGCAATTGCTTCTCAAAACTGTCAAATTTTTATCTGAATTACTCTCTTGCAATGGCAAATATATCCCAATATTTTTCTGAGTAAGAAGTAATTACAGGACCTCAAATATTTGGATATGCCAATAAAAGATACTACTTTTTGAAGACAACCATTTGCTTAGCTTCCACATGATAATCATAACAGATTTTGCAGTCTAAGAGAGAGACTTACATGGGTTATGAGGAACTCATGTCTTTCACATACACTCACCTTTTTCTTTGTGTTAATTACATAGAAACATACTGGCAAAATTGTGGTAATGACAGGAAATAAAAGAATTTTTATTTTACTGCACAATATTCTACCCGAAAACCAAAAAAAAAATTTTACTGAACCACTTTGCCTGTATCACTGCATACATGATATTACTCTATACATTTTATATTTCATATAGTACCTTACTTGCTAAAAATAAAAAAGTACATCATCCTTCAAAAAAAAAAAGGTTATGAAGCACTGAAAAAGTACAACTAACTACTGATTTAAAAGTAGCAGCAATGACTTCCTTATTCAATCTTATTTTTAAATAAGGACACCAAGTGGGCAGCAGGGAAGGATTCTGCAATATCTTTAAAAGGGTAGAGCTACAAAAACTTCGTGACTCACAACTCACCAAATTACAGTATAGAAAAAAAAATAACCTTATGATTCAGACTGTAATTAGCAGCTTAGAAAATGCAGAAGAGAAAATTAGTCAAATACCACAGCCACTCAGGGCCTTGAAAATAAGGACAAGAACTTTAAAATCACTGCACAAAATTTACAGGAAGCCTGCAGTGAAGAGGTTTTAGAAAAGGAGATGTTTATAGAAAAAGAATCATGCATCAGTTAGAGATGATAGATTTTACATTGCAAAAGAAAGTCCTCTTCCTAGCAATAATACAAGCAGGAACTTCAGAAAATAAAGTGAATTTTTCACTGATCAACAGTTTCCATTTATTTACAGTCAGACAATAAAATCAGATATCAATTAAGTTTTTCCAGAATCAGAATTTAAATGCAAAAAAAATACCATTAGGCTGCACGGAAAACATGGTACAAGAGCTTTAGGTTTGAACAAAAATCAATATTTGTTTAATAAGGAGTGTACCTGTCATTAAAAGTCTGACTCAGTAAAAAAAAAAAGGACTGAATGGAAAAGTATATTATTGAATCTTGCAATTCAAGAGCTGTGATCGCTCAGCTCTGAACCTGAGGCTGAGAAGATATGCAGAAAGTTCATTTGAATATTGGTTTTAAATCCTCAGCACTGAAAGGACAGAGGAAACCAAGGCCTGATTTAAATACCTGCCTCATTTAGGAGTAGCTACACAAATGCTCTTTATTGCAAGGTAGCAGCTCCCTCAAGGCCTTTCACAGACAGGACCCAGAATAGCCACACAGATAGAAAGAGGCTGTCTGCAAGCAAACTAATAAAAAGTGTCCTGCAAGCTGTCTCCCACTGCTTTCTAGGGCAAACAAAGATCCTTCTTTATAACTAATCTAAACAGCACACAGAATCACAGAATGGTAGGGGTTGGAAGGGACCTCTGGAGATCATCTAGTCCAACCCCCCCCGGCCAGAGCAAGTTCATCTGGCGCAGGTTGCACAGGAACGTGCCCAGGTGGGCTTTGAATGTCTCTAGAGAAGGAGACTCCACCACCTCTCTGGGCAACCTGTGCCAGTGCTCTGCCACCCTCAAAGGAAAGAAGTTCCTCCTCATGTTCAGATGGAACTTCCTATGTTCAAGTTTGTGCCCGTTACCTCTTGTCCTGTCACCAGGCACCAGGCACAGGCTTCTGGTGTGTCAGCCACCCCTCCCAGTTTTATATCATCAAATTTGTTGAGGGTACACTCTGTCCCCTCATCCAGGTCATTGATGAATATACTGAACAGGACTGGGCCTGGTGCTGACCCCTGAGGAACACCACTAGTTACAGGCCTCCAACTGGACTCTGTGCCGCTGATCACAACCCTCTGAGCTCTGCCATTCAGCCAGTTCTCAATCCACCTCACTAAGACCACTCGTCTAACCCACGTTTCCTAAGCTTCCTATGAGGATGTTTTGGGAGACAGTGTCAAAAGCCCTGCTGAAGTCAACGTAGACAATGTCCACTGCTCTCACACTTCTGTGGCTCACACTTCTGGGCCTGCATGTCACACTTCTGTGCCTGCAAAACTTTGCTCAGTCTTCCTATACTGGTAATTCAGCTGTCCCTGAAGTAAACTGTAGATGTCCCAAAACTTTACTCTCTAAGAAGTTGTATTTAACAAACGCAAAGAGCACTGATCACATCAAGTGAACAAGGGGTGATATTAAGTATATAGACACATAATACTCTTAGAATCTCACACTGGTATTTCCACAAACACGTAGGTGTTTATAGGCTAATTCCCACCCAGTCCTGATTTCTCTGTACTTACTGACTTATTCTTTCCTCCATCTCATGCATCATCTTGGATACTAGAAGATGCACGTACACAGCAGGAGTTTTTCCCAGGTTGGCAATAGGCTGCTTACCCTCTGCAACCAAACCCAACCACCAGTGACTACAAAAACAAACAAGCAACACAATACAGGTGTTGGGTTTCTTTAGTGAAAGATCTCCAAGATACTGTGTGATATGCACTGACCTAGTAGCAGCTGACAATACTCTTGTGGTGCATTCCATATAATGACGGAATTGCGTAATGGGTTTTTTTTTGTATGGGTTTTTTTTCCCTAAAGTAACCAGAGGAACTTAACATAGCACCATTATATGAAAAGGAAATAAGAAGTAGGATTTCTGGGGGTACAGAATTAGATCTAAAACATCTTCCAAGAAAAGGACACTCAGATATACACAAAATGCTCAAATTTTCAGTAGGGATTTCAGAAGGGGATATAATACAAGATAAATCTAATTAGCTTCAAGGAGATGACAATAAAGGACCAGAGGAGCGAGTAGAATGGTTAAATCTACAAGGACTTCAAAAGCTTTTTAGCAGAAAAACACAGGAAAAGACTAATGAAGAAAATTAGTAACTGTGATATAGATAGCAAAATTCAAATTGGATTCCAGAATACCATTGTTAGGTTAATGATTTGTTGTATAGTGCATGCAGGAAACAAAGCATTTTGAATATACAGGACCTAGCATTTAGCTCAAAGCTATTGTAATTAGATCACACATATGCTACTTTTTCCCTTCTGCTCTAGTGCAACAGGGGTGTGAATTCACCTGATTCTGGTGAAAAAAATGATACAGCCACAAGTTTTGCCTGAAGCAAAATGTCTTATTAAAATTACTTTAAGACTGCTAACCAATAGAAATAGGCAAAAAGGAGAAAGTATAAAATGGGCAAAAAAAGTTTGCTTAGCAAAACTTCCTTCAAAAATTAAGAAAAACACAGCTGTTTCATTACAAAAGCTATCATGGGGGCTGCGCTACAGCTATCACTTTGGGACATACAGCCATGATGGTAGGTCATGCCATTCAATATGAGTCCACAGTCATGCACCAAAATATTACTGTTGTTTCTCTCTTTATCAAAATGCAAAACTGACCTTTCTTTTAGGTTTACAATTCATATGGTCTTCAGTTCATGGTAGTTTAGTCCGAGTAGTATTCAGAGAAAATTATTCACTTGCCTGAGTCTGAATTTACACACAAGAGCACCTAGTTTCAAAGTGCTAAATTCTGAAGGAGCAGTATCATGTTTGAAAGTGATCTTACTTTTTTTTTAGTGGTCTGCAAGCAATACTAAATGATGTGTATTTTGCATGCGTTATAGCAACCACATGTCCAACTTTCCAGGAAGTGCTGGAAATAGAGGCAACATGAGCTAAGCAGAAGGTGCCACAGTGGTAAAAGGCATAGCAAGGTGCAAAGAAAACAGACCCAAAATCCTACAGGGTGATTTCTATCTTCAGGTCCTGGACAGCTGATAGCAGTAATAAACCAAACTAATTCTTGGTACCTGAAATCAATCCAACGCATATAATATACCAAGGTAAAAGACTGCCTAAGAAATAAATTATCCCAGATTCTCTTTCACAACCAAATCAGATTTAACCAAACACTTGCAATGGAAATTTCCACCCTTCACCAGTGGCATAGAGCAGCATACTGTAACAGCTTATCCTGGAGAACATCTCATTTTAGCACCACAGAAGAGAAAGCAGTTCATCACATCTACATAGGAGGATGCACATAATACAGTCCAGAGAATTTAAAACCTCTAAACCCAAAATAAATAAACGTGCAATGACAATTCATCACTGTCCCAGAAGAGCAATTTAGGAACAACAAAAGGAATTAAAACCTTCTTTCAGAGCGAGAGACAGTTAATCTTTAATATATATATAGAATACATTTTTCCCCCTACAAAAGTAACATTCTAATACAAAAACAGAAAAAGCTAAAACCTCAAATCTATTCTAAATTTTGATGATACAATATTAAATATCAGATGTAGAGAATATGTGTATGAACCATGAAATAGCCCATAAAGCCATAGCATAATTGTATGGCTCTGTAGAGATGTCAATCAGCTCTGTAGAGATGTCAATCAGACAAATTCCGTGGAAGTTAACATAGAAACTCTCTCAAATGTGCTATTAGAATTCTTCAAGCATTAAAAAGCCTCTAAGCTACTCAACCAAAAACCTGCCATGCTTGAATAATGATAGCAAACACAGTAATAGGTGTACAGTCTCTGAGGCTGTTTGGCAAACTACAAGATACTTCGGTATTCTTTGCTCTGAATGATAAATCTCAAGTAATGTGTTGTAGGCTAGTTATAGCACAAACAAAACCAAGAATTTGCGATTTAATGACCTATGTTTTTCACACAAGTCCATTAACAAAGAACAGATGGGGAGAGAGATGACGGACTCTTTACCTGGGGAAAAAAAAACAGTTATCTGGGGAGAAGCAGCCATATTAAACATTGAATAAGATACATACAGCTTTTTATTGCATCATTTTGCATTTTCAGACCACCACACACCATGAACTAATTAATCTTCACAGTTACCTCCTCAAATTCTTTGGGCATTTTAATCATTATTTTATAAACACTGAACAGAGAGATAATGAGGACAATATCAGTAGCAAGGCTAGACGTGGGTCTCAAATTAAAAATTTTCAAGACATTGTGAAAGGCTCAGAAACATAAATGTCATTGAAAGTCAGTCCCTTTCACTGACAACCCACTACACTGTGGGGTGTCTGGCTCATAGATATTCTATTGACTTATTCTAGGCGTGTCTTTATGGGACGCTGAAAGGTTTACAAAAAAACCAAGTCACTTTACCCTTGTAACTGCATGGTGTATTTCATCTTCAGATACTACATTATTTATAATACTGGCCTTAATAAATCATGTATGTCACAAAATACAATGCAACTGAAAAGCCATCTCTTACAGCTACGGTCAAATGCCCTGGGTCATTAACGTTGCGAATGAATTTAGAGGTTACTAAAATCTGCCTACCATGAAAGATCAAGCCTCACATCTAATAAACACTGGTTGTGTATGTGACTGAAGAGTGCTACAGAAAGATATACAATCAGCCTAGATTCTACGGTTCTTCAGTTTATAGTTCCTCTTGCCATTATGTCAGCTGCTCTGCAATCACAGAAGTGAATCACAGCTGTCAGTGCAAGAGAAGCCTGAGGAATCTGCATACAGAATTTGCCTGCAGCATTGCTTAGAAGTTGTTTGTGTATTTATACACATGATAACAAGATTAAAATTAGACTGTTGTCCTTTTTCAAATATGTCCCATTGCACGAAACTTTAGTCTAAATACTCCCTGTTTCTCCCATTCTATCAGTGTATAGCGTGGGGTATAAGAGAAAAATACAGCAATCAAATGTAGAACCCAGACAAGGAGTTTGCATCACTACGGAGAGTAATGTACTTTATTCTGTAAATGAGAAAATTAACTTTTCCAGCATTAAATCTGCTCCTTCACAAAGCTTTTTATTATTTTTATTAGTAATTTTTGTAGTCTGGAATTGTTGATATAGACTAATTACATTTTTTTGAGAATATGGCTACAGATACATAGTCTTTCATGAATTAACACCTCACTGTAAATGTTTAATGTGAGACAACTTTGTTGTTAGTCAGTTTCACACATTAGGATCTGAACTCTGATATTTCACCCAGTTTCACTATTTTTTGGTCTCTTTCAAACTGTAGGTAACATCGAATATATATGTAATTGGAAATAATCACATGCCGGATCATGGGTAGGCTGCAAAGCACTCTAGTTTCCAGTCAACTTGTATGACAAAGTTTCCAGATCTACAATAAAGCTTGTAAGTGAAATCAGCAAAACAGATATCTGTCCCAGTTTAACTGAGAGTAGATTGAGATATCTATCATGGAGTATTTTACACTGTTGATTAGTTTCTTATATTTAAATCTTTTCTTTTTATATACGTATTTAAATATTTAGGTTATGTGAAGAAAGTTTGACATACTAGGCTAGTGGCATGGTGAACCACATGAGATAGAAAAGATTCAGATATAAGACATTGCTCAGATTAATATACACAGTGTACAAGTCCAACAGGAATCTAATAGTTGGTTAGCACAACAGTTAATGGGAGAGTAATAGAACTCATCCTTACACATGACCTTATTTAGGTAGTACAGGGAATTCAGTCTGGGTCTCACACGTTCTATAAAGATTTTGAAATTACTTTATTTCCCCTCAATATGATTAACACAAAGTGTTTCCTACTTAGCTCTATTTGTAGAACAAAAATACCTCAAGACATAAATTAATGTGTTAACCATTTTAATTATTATTCCCAAGCAAACAGTTAAGCCTAATTTGGCTCATTAAATATATCAGTTTCACATTAGTTCAAAGCCAACACAATAAAGAATTCAATCCACTCAAATAAAGTTACCACAGAAAACCATGGCGCTACGATACTATGGACTTAATCCTACATTATTTTCTGGTCTGCAAGAGAGTACGTCCAAGGCTTCTTAAGTAGAATAACCAAATTTTTGTTGACTTGAATGGTTTTCAGGCAGGCAACCACAAAATTCTTGTGTTTGGTAGTAACACTGACTTTGTATCTAATCCCATATTCTTAAAACCATTTTCATCAATGACGTACTTCAGTAGAACTTCATTAGTAAGTTTTTAAACTTTTAAAAAACAATATTTAACACTGCCATTTCACTTCCTCAGACATTATGCTAGACATTTCTTCCAAGATGTAATCTAGAATATGATATATCATTACTTCCACTAACTCTTAGCAACATAAANGGGGGGGAGTAAAGTTTCCATATCACATGAAAATTCATTTCTCCTAGGTAATTCTGTGAATCTAGGCTCACTCTTTTCACATGCATGCCCACAGTTCAGCACTTTTCTCCCAGGTGCTATCATTCATCAAGAGCTTTTGCACACACGAAAGTAAGGGAAGTATGCCAATAATGAACTGTATTTTAGACTGACATAGAAGTTTATGGACTGAGGAAAGTCTGGCAGGAACCCTCCTACTCTATGTGTATTGCATATTACACCCTGAAAATCAAGAGTGATTTCTATTTCTTCATATCTGTGTAACATTAATAATAGGTAATTAATAAGTAGCCAATTTGAAAATTATTTCTGCAGAGACACCAATAATTACATTAGATTTAGTCCATGGGAATTTCAGAATATATACAGAATATCATGTATTAGAAAAAATTGTTCAGAAATAAACACAGAGGACTTAAAATCAAATTTTGTTCTAACTAAAGAACTCCCATGCATGTTTGACAGTCATATTCTCACTTTGAATAACATTCAAAACACATCTATATTGGTATCACTTGCTTTGCTCTTTACTGTTGTTTACTCCAAAAGATTAAAAATTTGTTTTCACCATGCATTTTATTCCTTTTCTCTTCTACTACTTTTCTTGTTTCAAAACCTTTATACAGAATTTCACTACTTTATGGTCATTTGTCTCTGATATTAAAAATCAACCATTGATATTTTTATACTTTTTTTATATATACCACTGTCTGGTATTTTAAAATCTATTCTTTGTAATACATCCACAAGAATCAGAACTGAGCCATTTCCACATAAAATTTCTCATACATTTCAAACTGGAAAACATTAATAGTTCATGTTTATTGTGGCCCCCCAGCAACTCTCACATGAGATCATACAGAACTGCATGACAGCTATGAAATGATGTTGTATCATTAATGAATAACTTACCATAAAAATCAAAATCCCTCAGCTCCTAAAGCCTGCTTCAGTAATTATGTGACACTTAATATTAAAACTGTGATATTCTGCCCTTTCTTTCTTCTTTCCTGTACCTCCATTTGGTGGAATATCTCCTACTTAGCAGCAATTTATTTTGAATGAGACTACAGAGCTTTAAAATTGTTAATGCAAATCAAATCATTTGATAGCTTCAGAGTGAACAAACACTAATTTTTTTTTCTAATTGCCTAATACGTTCTCTTGAATAGCTTGCAAACATTTAATACACACTTCTATCATTAGCATAATATAATCATAATGTTCCCATTTAATTACAATTTATTTGAATGACTAATCACCAGTTTCATGATTTAAAATAATGGGAATATTTTAAAAACTACAATGTACTATCTGGCTATCAATTAGTATAAAGACAAGTTGCAAGATACATAGCTAATACTTTTATTAGGTCATTGTTTTTCAAAGATATTTCCTACCACTTTTCCAACCTCTGTGATAGACTAGCAGAAAGTAAGTTTGCTGCATATCTATGGGTGATGCAGACAACTGTATCCCAAGAACAATTTATCCGAACTACTGCTTTTTTTCCAGCCTATGCCACTAATAAGCTCAGTTACTGGCATCAACCCAGTAAAAATGAGTCATCTTAAATCTGAAGGATATCAACTGCATTTTTATAGGCATGTTAAAAATAAAGGACTCCATAGACAAATACAGAGTTATTTCAATTAAATCTTCTTTACTTTCATTAAGCAAGAGAAGAGCAGAATGTAGAACATCATCTAGGAGAAATCAAGGAAAAGTGTCATGATCAACCCTTCTGTACTTTTCATTCAAGCTGTCACTCCTGTCTCCCCTCTGATGTGGGCATGTGTTCTTGTTATTCAATAAAGCCTGACTGTTTTGTCACATACTCCCTGTGCCCGTTTCCACATGCAAATAAGAAAGCACAGAGCATTGCAGGTCAGCACTTTTTTCCCCTAGGCTCCCTTTCTGTCAGGTCCCTCTCTCTTCTATATGCGCATCCTCTTCATCATCACATCTATGATGATGGGGCCAGGCACATCTGGGCCAGGCACCAAGGAACTGTCAGCAAGTTTCTTGCTAAGAGATAACACTGCAGCCTTGTTTTGAAATCCAGACACAAAGTCTATTCAAAGCAAAACTTCATCAAGGTGACTAAAAAAAGAAAAGATCACATTTTACTTATTTATCCAAAGACTTACAGATCTGAGAGAGAGAATGACTTAGCGTTGTATCATACAGTGGTGACAAAACTCCCTCTCAGTAACAGATTTATGCCCAAACCTAAAATCTTACTCAAGCTATTTGCTATTTGCTGCAAAAAAACCTTTCCTACTAAAAAATATTATAAAATTATTAATGAGTGAACAGATGGAAAGTTAAAGCAAGTTAAATACCTGAACTATTTAGACCCTTAATCACTTTATGTTGTTCTATTGTGAATTGTTCATTCCCACAACAGAGGCTGTAGTATTACAAAAAAGCTTGTCATAGTGCTTTCTCCACTAGTAATGCAGAATATGTCCAAGTTGTATCCATTAGCATAAGCTCTTTTAATGAATCTGCCAGTTCCATATGGCTTCTGTAGGGCAATAACTGTCTCCCCTTGAACATCATCAAAAAGCTTTAATTGGCTTCAGAAAGTTACCATAAATTTATTCCTCTAGGTAAGATTTCTCACAACATCCTTTATTCTGGACAGGAAAATTCTTCATGGACAATTTCTTTGCTAAGATAACCTTGCTTATTATGCCCGCGTGACATGTAAGGACAAACAGAACACTCTTCTGTTTTGTTATTGATCTTTGCTCTGATTCACCAACATAATTTGGTAGGGTTTTTTCCCATGCATATTCATCTCCAAGGAAAAGTTGCTCTGGATGTCTCACCCACTCTCTCCCCTCCCCCACCCTCTCTTTTGCTATATTATTGTTCTAAAAACAAACTACTAATAGTTCAGTCAATTAAAATAATATCAATGGAATAAACATCTCCTTTAAATGAATTGAAAGTATGGCACATATCTTTTAGAATATGATGCCGTTCTCCACTTTCAGAGATGTAAAAGAAGAAGAAAAGGTAAGCTAAAGCGTGATGACGTATGGCTGATGTGTTAGATATAGCAGAAAAGCCACACGATCCCTCCAAGATCTTCAGTCTATTAGCTTCCATTTACGAACATTCTGGTAAAGCAAACCTTCCCATTTCCATCTGATTGCAGACAATACAACTGTTATCTTTCTGATTTTTTAGCCAAACTAGAACATCAAGACACTGGACTTGTACAATATTTTAAGTTGGAGAGACCCCTGGACGTTCAATTTCCTGCTCAAAGTCAGCCTAACTTCAAAGTTGGATCAGGTTGCTCGAGGCCTTGTCCTGTCAAATTTTGAAGATCTCTAAACATAGAGATGCTACAACCTTTCTACAGAAATTGTCTAGTGCTTAACAAGTCTCATTGAAAATTAAAGGTATGGACCATTCAGCTAATTTTGGGCATACTTTCTCAAATCTAATAATGGCATTCAAAGAGTGTCTACTTTAGCACAGATATTTTGGTGCTTATTATTTTAGTGAGATAAACACAGAGTGTAAGTGTGAAGCCTGTGGCAGCTGAAAATAAACTGCTGTAATAGAGAAAATAGAGAGAGAAGAGTACGGAGGAAGATACACAAAAGAGAGAAAAGAGTAGAATAAGAAAGCAAAACCAACTGAGAACAGAAATACTATTGTTCTGATAGGATAATCATATGCAGAACAATATTTTTATTGAGCAAGAGAAAATAACAGCTGAAATACATAGTTCCTACTCAGCAGCAAAACTGTACTCTTTATTTATTGTGGAAACTTCCTAGAGCTTGATTTTATATTCAGGACATTTTAGAGATGTTTACACAACCTGTTGTAGTCCACTGTTTGTGTTTCACTATGCTGGGTGTTCTTATCTAGATCTTTTTTATGACCAATTACAGATCCTTCCCCTGATGCATGATGTCTCCCTCCCAATCAATTCAGTCACAAAGCTCAACTTTTATTTCCTCAAAGCCTAATTTTGGATTGTATCTTTTTGTCATTTGATTCCAATATTTATCCTTAACCTCCAGGAAGACTTACCCTGACACGGTGAATTTAAGTCTCTACCCCTAAAAGTTAATTGCAACACATGGCAGTCACAGTAGCCAAATAGTGGCTTCTCATTCTGAGTACATATAGTACCTGTCCGAGATGAGTGAGTACCTCCTTTGATACCTTTGATAATTCTCTGATTTTCTCTTTGCTGGCTGTTCAAAGTTGGGAAACCAAACCATGTTGATCAGGTTCTTCTTTGTAGTGTCATTGACTCTAATACCTTACATCTATGCTTCTGCCGTCTTTTTGACTTCAAAAGATAATGACATTATACAGATGGAAAGCTGCTACAAAGCTTCCGTCGTGTCCCTTCCTTGAAGATCAAATCAAACTGTAGGCCTTAGTAATATGATTTTGATATATGCTATTTGCAAGAAATGATAGCAGAAAATCACCGCTTTACTGTAATAGCTTTTTCCCTTTAAGAAAAACTAGCAGGTCTGTTGTTCAAATGAACATGCCTTCTTTTAAGATTACTGAAATGCCAAAAAAAATCTAAAATAAATCTACAGGCACCATGACAGGGCTCTGCATTAGCAGAAACCCACAGGTTCTAACCAATATGACTTTTTGTAGAATTTGCCTTTCATGTAGTCACTATGATCACTGTATTTCCATAGCTACCTCTGCAACCTGTGGTTCTGGCTGGTTTGTTAGAACAAGAAGCACGAATTTACACATTATTTTTCTCCTCCTGACTTCAGACCTAGCCACAACTATAAATACTAAGAGTAGGGCAAAAATAATGAAGACTATAGGTAGTTGGACTCCTAGAAGGAAAGGATTAATGTGATTTTGGGGAAAAAAAGTTGCTTTTATTTTGCTCATAGCTGGTCCTCTCTTCCCACTCCTCCCAGTCGTCTGTCCTCGTTTCTAATCTACAACATTACCACTACAACAGGGAGGAGTGAATTACAACATGAATACTGCATTTGACAAATTATTTTGGTTGCAAGGCAAATCACCAGTTAGTTAGTAGTGGCATTTGAGGTTGAATCTCACTTCTAAGGATAGAAAATATCTGTCATAGCCCTTAGATAAAAGCCAAAGACTAGAGGTTTCTAATATACGCCTTCCAGTCAAATTACTTTGTTAATATTGAAGGAAAGAGAGAGGGTTGAAGACAGAGAAGGAAAAAGGAAGTTCATGCAAATTTACCTACTACACAGCTTTCAGAGTCACTGCATCAGGGACAGAGAGCTCTGAAAAACAGTATTATCCACACAGGAATAAACCCACACTAGTAGAAGGGCTGTTCACAGAAAGATTCATAATGCTTCAGTCCATTTAGACATGGGGACTGCTGAAATAACATAAAGTGCAAATGAGCACTGGATGTGCCATGTTTCCCACAGAATGTAGAACACAGCGATGACTTCAAATAATCCTGATCAAAAATAACCAGACAATAATTGAGATCTATAATTGCCTTTATTCGTTTATCTTGCAACAATATGAAAGCAGGATTATACCCTGCGGATCAGCTAATGAGCTAAAAATCAGTTAAAGGCACTATAGAAAGAGTAGAAGTCTGATCAGTAATGAAATACTGCATGAAAATAGGCAGATTTCGAAATTAAAAAAGGAAAAAAAAAAAAGAGGAGTACAGGCCTAGAATCCAGAGATTTAAATTCTCAAGCCATCAGCACAAAGATCATGCTTTCTGTCACGTGATTCCACCACTGAAAGTAGAAAATTTTACAGAAATAGAAAAAAATACTGTTTGAATTGTCAGATTTTTGCCAAATTGCATAGGCAGGAGATAAAGCAAAATTAATCCCAAGCAGACAATTTTTTTAAGCCGTGTAGCCTGACAACCAGGCTTTACAAACAGCAGTAGTCTATTGTGTTTGGCAAAGGAAAAACAAAAGCTTGCAGAAATTGAGTCAAATGTCTTGGTTCAAAAGAACTCCAGTCAAAATGCAAAGAATTTGATAATGTTCTATGACCATCAACAGACTGCTTTCTTTGAGAAATTTAATGTCATGCTTTGGTGCTTTAGTAAATGATTTCTATAGCACAGTCTCCTCCTAAGAGCTCATCTGTGCTAAACAAATGAAGCCTACTTTCATAAACTTACGTTGCCCTAACAATTTTGAGAAAGAACCAAGAGAGCTCACCTACCAAGAGGATTCCACCTCTGAAATTACTGCCAAAGAAAACCAACAGTGACACCTCTCTGTTTTTGCCAATGACCAAGTCAAGGGCCCTGCTATAAAATGATTACAGGTCATGTACCTTGCTAGAGAATGACAATTCTTGCAGAATCCTGCTGCACATTGCAGACAAGTGCTGGGGTTTTGCAAGTTGCTCCATCTTTGCCAGTGTTAATTTCAGTTGAAGTAGCATTAGAGCAACATGAAGGGCTTTTAAAACTCTCATCAAAAGCATACATCAATACCTCATAGTTTATCTTGCTCTCTGCTCTGATTAACCCTCCAGAACTCCTCCACTTCGCTGTTGTTGTTTTCTTGTCTACCTTTCCTTCCGTGCCTATTCCTGATTTCTGCCAACAGTGCATACCTGCTATGAAATCAGAGGTGTAATTACATAACTGTCCAAGCTGACCCTATTCTTGTGAGTTCAACAGTATAATAAAATAGTAATGAAACATGCAATTTATATTCAGATATGCAGGCTATGCTGAATTGTGTTCCATGACTTTCCTGTCTACTATAAGCAAGTAGCTGGATTAAAACTGGTTTTAAATTGCCCAGCACATAGCTATCCATGGTGAAAACAAAAAGTAGTTATTTCCAGAAGCTGTTGACACAATGGAAAAGAAATACAGCCATCCTGCCTCCTGGTAACATTCTGAAAAAATAATTCCTACTCAAAGAGTCAGTGTTTCTTGGCTATCATGCCATCCATGACATCTTCCCATATCCTTCTAAAGACTAGAAACTTGCCCATTCTCAGCATTGTCCTTTCAGTCACAACATTTTTCCAAGCTTTCATGCTTCATAAGTATCTTCCCCACAAATAATACAACAGCATAAATGCAGAAAAAAAAGTAGAAATTTGGAGCCAGTATGACTAAATGTAAGAAAATAACCTGGACCTTTCTTTGAATAACTTAAATTTAATGGCCCTGTGTTGAAGGGACATTGTGTAATGCAGTGTTCCAAATGTCAACCCTCTGAATTATTCTGTGAACACAGGTAATATCTTGTTATGTTTGTTGGGGCATAATCTACTTAATATTAGAAAATATTTTATTTTAATTAAACTCACCCCTCATAATAGATATTTGATATCATATCTTCCTTACTGTATTTACTCTGTCTTTCAAGAAATTACTTTTTAAGAAATTAGTGCTCTGAGTTGTCATTATAAAGCATATAACACTCTCTGTAGAAGGGTGCTTTACAGCCTGGGAGGACTTGGAGTTAGCCATAACTTTGTACATTTTGTGCTTCTTTAACACACAGACAGTTGCTGCTCATATCTCATAGCAAGATCAGTCTCAGCCACCAAAATGCACATACCTTTCTCCAAGTTCGACCCCTCTGTGGTCCCAAAAAATTGAAACAAGTTCCAAGTAACACTGGTCACCAGTACCAAAACCTCTTCTACACCTCACTGGAAAATCCTCTCTAAATACCCACTTAATTTCAGATACAAGACCAACAGAGTGACAAAACATGACTCCTGAATAGCCCCAGATATATTAAAGTTGAATGACCTCTACCTCCTCCATGTCCAAGCTGGTTTGTATATCATTGAGGTAGCAAAGCTGAAACTTTTCAGACAAAAGCCATGATACATCTCACTTCTACTCTATGGAGTAAACGGTTACTCAGTAGGAATACATTGCCATCTTCTTCTCCGTCAAGTGACTACAACCACTGTATCTGGTCCTGCTGTTCATGGCGTGTTGGTCATGTTTTGCATCCCATGAAGAACTTAGAAAAAAAACACTGTTTCTGGATCCCAGTTAGACTAAGGCATAAGCCAGCAGCTTAACTATGCATCACTGCTAAGATTAGAGTTGTTCTGCAAATGTTTACAGAAACAGCACTTGGCATCTGGGAAACTACTTGTATCCAGCATTAAATGCCAGCTGAGAAAAATCTTTCTGAAATTTGGTTTTGGACATAGACATCTACATCCAATAAAAGTTTTACTTTAGTCATTTATATCCTATAGCACAAGTTTGACTTGAAAGACATGAATAATGTATTATACACATGGTAATATATTTGGGAGAATATGGCTAGCTAGTGGACATGAAACGTACGATGCCTGGAAGCTAGGATAATATGGAACAGGCTTTCTACTAACACCAAAGAATAAGATCTTAAAGAATAAGCTTTCTTCATCAGGCTATAATTACAAGGTACAGTTGTAGGCATCTCTTTCCTAAAGGGCATATATATTTATGTCGTCTGGTAAGTGTGAAGGTACATTTTACAATGTGGATGCCAAAACTTCACTGCAAAGAAAATATATTTTAAATTAAATATACATGACAGTTCAAGAATGTGTTTAGAATTATGCATATTCACATTCCATTATCATTTGCATATATTTAGCAAATATTTACGAGCTAATTATTGCATAACAATGCTGAGCATTTTATAGTATTTACATGATCACAGAGCTGTGAAAATATTCACTAATCATTATCAAATAGATCCTTATTAACTGCAAGAAAATTATTTGTTACATATATCATAAATATTTGCTTGGGAAACTTGATATAACACCACCTGTCCATATTTATCTGATTTATAGATTTATACAACACTTCTGGTACTTGCAACCATGAAGCAAAAACAGAGTAATATAAGACAAAAGTTTATGATTCATTCCAAAAAAATCAGTTGCTATCAGTGTATGTCATTCATAATTTGCTGGCTCAGGTGTGCTCAATCATGGATCTATCATATATGCTTTATCTAGCCAAGGTATATTGCAAAGTACATATGGAAGACGGTTGCAGATAATCTTACTCCTTTTTTCTTTGTTTTTAATTCTTATACATTATTTTTACTCTCATTACAGAAAAACTTAAAATACAAGTAACATGAGAAAAAGAGAGTTATGGTCCAAATATGCATTGCTAGGAAAGCCAAACAAAAATAAAGTGTTAGTAAAAATATGGGTAATTATATTTAAAGAATTAAATACATCACTTTGTATGTGACACCCTCATTTTCAAGGAATCTGCTTCATTTTTATTGGAGGATGGAAAAGAAGATAGAAAGAAGAAGTTCTTGTTTATATGCTTAATTTTAAATGCCATCATCCCCAGCCTTTTAAAAAAATATTAATTTTCCTCACAGCATGCTATCTGGTATCCTCATTTATACCCTGTCTCTGCAAGTGCACTTGTACTTGCTCTGCTTTAAGCATGCGACTAATGGAATTTATTTCTCTGGGTCTACTTAAGTAGTTAAAAAAATAAGAGATAAAAGACTGAATCTTACTAGACTGTCATGAGAAAGCCAATACAAGTTATGTTGCTGAAAAAATACATTTAACTATTTAATATTAATATGGGCATAGTTAAGGCTGGGTTTCATTTTAATATTTCTTAGTGTTAAAGGAAAATAATATTATAGCAGGAAAGAAAAAGGGATGAAAACTCCAGTCAGTGAAAATAAATAACCAACAAAATAAGACTTACTGTAAAAAAGCATGGGTGCTGGTGCTAGAGCTGACCTTCCACCAATAAACCCACCCCCCTCTTCCATTATTCAGGTGAAAGATCAAAGGGAATGAAATTTCCAGGAAACTTAGAGCTCAACATGTGCAATATTCTAATTATTTTATAGTAATATGGTAGCACTTGTACAGTAATGCATATGACTTCAGTGTTCTGTGCTGCCTCAGAGCTTATTACCCAGTCTGGTCCCCTTCCTTTCTCTATTGATAAACAGGGTGATTTGCACAAATAGCAGCAGTAGCCATGCGACTTCCACATTGCAGCTAAAGGCTAAGGTCTCGATTACCCAGTAATAGTGAAATTCTGCTCCCAGAACACTGCTTTTCCTGAAACTGCGAGAACAAATGTGTTGCATCCACAATATAAACCTAATTCATAGGGAAACAACCCTCAGAAAAAACAGAACTCGACATAAATCCAAAGAATTTTCTTACAGAGACAAAAATTACCTGTAATTGCCAAACTGGAGTCTGTGATTTCACAAAACCCAATATAATTTCACATACAAGAGTTTTATAAGACAGCCTTTGCACATATCAAAATGCAAAGAACAGCCTGTCATAGCCAATCTTTTTAAGCTTAATAGGTATCTAGTCTCAAATACATTTGGTCAGAAGGGAAAGCTCAGGCTATGCATAAAACATTTTAAGATGTTCATACAACATACCACTTTTCATTGTTTTACATAAATCCTAAGTGATTTAAGTGATCAGTTCTACACACTAAAATGCCAGTGAAATCACAAGCTGCATTATTATTAATCGTGACTAAAGAGTGATCAAAGGATGTTTTACATGGCATAAATGGTGACACTGTTCCCTAATCCCAGGATACTAGAAGAATCTCCAGCTTTAAAAGGGCTTTATACAGACCAGTTTGCATGGACAATCTGTAAGAGTTTACAGTTCAGCCATGTTTCCTTCATATACCATACGCATGAGAAAAATTAAAAGGAGGAGGAGGAAATAAACCCTTGAATTTGAGCATTTAAGTGAA
The DNA here is from genome assembly GCA_013396915.1 of Stercorarius parasiticus. Lineage (NCBI taxonomy): Eukaryota > Metazoa > Chordata > Aves > Charadriiformes > Stercorariidae > Stercorarius > Stercorarius parasiticus. The sequence goes on along the minus strand of VWZL01000286.1, from coordinate 48,333 downwards.
CGGGTAAATTATTTCACTGCAGGATGATATGGTGAATTGCAGAAGTCCTAACAAAAGTATAAGAAATTAGTTACATCTGGAGAAATCTATTTTAAATATTATTTTATATCATATCTGTGATCTGTCATTTGGAAAATTGAATTGACCACCTAGGAAAGCATTCATGGGACTATTTTATCACTGCTTAAGTATCTTTACTGTTATAAAATTAATTTTGCACTGGACGCATAAACCTTAATTGAAAAGCCTGGCAAAGATCTCAAACAATCTGATGGTCCAGACTTCATATAACATATTTGGCAGACTTTCAATGAATCTTGTTTCCTTGTGTGGAGTGACACATTTATCAAACACAACATATGCATTTTGCATCAGTGCCACAAAAATTTATCTTCTCAATTTGTTTTTGCTCCTAAGCAGCTTCAGTACATGCAGAATTAAAAGTTGGGAGAATAATTCAACTATAAACTGTTGCGTCTCAGAATTGAAAAGTAAAAAGCAAAGTTGATTCTAACAAAAAAGGAAAGGAAAAAAAAATTATCACGCAGAGATGTTAAGTATTGTCCTTTTTAACTGCACAAGTGGATATTACCAACAACGGGAAGAAAAGGATAGAGAAGAGCACAAGCAGAAACCACTGTTCACAGGATCTTCTTCTCTGAGCTGGACATATACCTGCTGAAATTTTGATGTTTATACCAGAGATTAACCTGAACCATGTTACCTACAAAAAACTATTAAAATAAACTACTTTCAATTTTCACCACTATCTTTAAAACTCCTATAAGTTATAGGCACATGGAGAAGTTAAGACATCATCCCAATATATCTAGAGCTAGTGAATTTCAGTAGTAGACAGAGTGCTAGATTCCTCAAACACCTACTAAGTGCTCTTCAGTATCAGTCTGTCTCAGCCTCACTGCTCCTACTACGTCACTTCAGAACAATGATGTATTTGCCTGCTTATAAATAGAATGGAATGGAATGGAATGGAATGGAATAGAATAGAATAGAATAGAATAGAATAGAATAGAATAGAATAGAATAGAATAGAATAGAATAGAATGCAATGGAATATATTTCAATTGGAAGGGACCTACAGTGACCATCTAGTTCAACTAGTCAACTTCAGGGCTGACCAAGTTAATGCATGTTATTAAGGGCATTGTCTAAATGACTCTTAAACACTGACAGGCTTGGGGCATCAACCACCTCTCTAGGAAGCCTGTTTCAGTGTTTGACTACCCTCTCAGCAAAGGGACAGAAAGGATACTCATATGTACATGTTACTCTTACCATTACAGAAACTAGTAAGAATCAAAAATAACAAGATGTATGCTGTGGCAAAAAAATTCAGGATTCAGGCCTTTAGGTATTTGTCATCACAATCACATCACCAATTGTACAGAAAATCACGAGAAACGTGAACGTTAAGATAAATTGTACTCTCAATCTGACAGCAAGTTTTTACTAATAATCAATCACACATGTTTTTCTACTTTAATCTCAAACTTCTCCAATTAACTCAGTCTTTTCACAAGTTTCCTGTTAATCAAACTCAATTATCATGTGAAGGTTTAAAACTTTACATGATAACACAGTTTCCAATACTACAAACTCTTTTACGAAGCATACAAAATAGAGATGAATTTGAATCTAAGGCCCTGAGATCAGCAAGGTTCAGCAGCCTCTCAGAATTCGGCATGCAGTCCATCCAAAATCCCACAACTATATAATATCTATGCTGAGAAAGGCCATGCTGGTCATAAGTAGAGTTAAGCAGTAAAGATTTTTAAATTCTCTCAAGCGGTATATAAAATCACATTAGCTAGCTCAGGCCTATATTTTTTTTTCTTATTTACAAAGTAGTTAACCAAGGAAAAAAAAGAAGCTACATATAATATATGTATAGATATACATATGCATATATACCTATAAAGTGTTAAAGTCATTTACATATTAGATAGGAATTCAGCAATTTCTTTTACATTTGTACTGGAGAGCACAAACTAAATCAAAACAAACCAGGTTTAAATATGAGTGCCCACAGAAGACATTACACTAGCTTTATACATTTTGTTTGATATCCTGTATTTCATTAAACTATTGATGCTTTACGTTTAGAATAAAAAGAGTAGCCAATGGCTTGTGCACACAGACAAAAAAATACAAAATTTGAAAGTAATCCAACATTTGCTGTTCATTCACATCCATGTTGTTCAAACACAGGAAAAACATAGCTGCCTGGGAGGCAAAAAACACATTGATAAGAAGAATCTTTTCTGTTAGGGATAAACCATTCTTTTTCATTGGATAAATCCCTACTTTCCTCTAGGACAGGAGATGACAGAAGGAGCTGAATGAGTGATCAAAAACTATAAAAAAGGTAAGTCAAACCTGATGGCTGTTCCTCTCTTGTCTAGTAAAGCTTACAGTCAATAAGCAAGCCAGTTCACTAAGGGCAGCACAACCACCTCAAACACTTGCAATGGAAATGCTCTTATGGCTGCCAGTGCTGACTTAGTTATTTTTCACACCTATGTGCTATAAATAATTTCTTGTGATGCAAGTCAATGAGGAATCAGGCTTTCTGATAACTGAGCAGTGGAACATAGAACTAACTGGCAACCTCACATGCAGACCTTGCCGCTGGAGCGGAGATAGGATGCATTGCAAAAAAACACCAAAGACAGTTCCATGGAGTTACAAAAAATGAAAGGGCTGCTTGTGTAAAAACGCAGGCAGAATAGTGCATGATTGATTCTGAGCTACTGAGCTTGAAGCAATATAAAAGCTTTCACTTCAAGTGCCAGTGATGAATCATGCTGAGTCTGGCCTGGGCTTCCAATCTGCATGCAGGGGAGAGCGTGCGTTCCCCGTTCTGCAGAGCTCTTGTGTTGTTTCAACAGAGATCCAGCCTCAGACATGGAGGAAAGACAGAGTTGTGAACCATGTCAGATTTGTATCTCCTGACGCTGCGCTCAGACACCACGTGGTGTCTGACACCACGTGGCAGACAAAGCTTGTTGTTACACAAGAGGTGTCAGAGGATAGGAAAGACGGAACTTGTCTCACAAAACTGGCTCAGAGAAATAAGTATCTCATTTCCTCTCGTGTACTAACGTAACCTGTGATTTTCATTCAGTATTTCTAGGTACATACAGGAAAAACACATGCTATGGGTTATTACTGGTAGTAAAAGTAGCAACAGTTGCACAGCCTTAGTATACTACTCATTTTCTAGAGCACAGACAAAAAGAATACAGACCCTGTTCCTGGAAGCACGCAATTAAAGATGCTAACCCTGCAGTTCGCTTCATAGAGACAAATCTTTAAAACTAGAAAATCTCTTTGAAGTCACCAGTGCCCCTTGCACCTCTGTAATTCCAGCTACCTGAAAATTACTGCAGGTTAAGGGTGTAGGCTGAAAAGACTTCAGGAATCACTGAAACATCACAAAAGAGATGATATTTAGACATGTGACAAGGAACAACAGAGTAGGATTTGGATGAGAGAGAAGGCTGAGTAAGACATTAGATATTAGCAGCCAAAAGAATAGTACACATAGCCAAAATATAGCTGGATGATCTCAAGAAGAAAACACAGAAGATGAAAGCCCCAGGGCATAGGAGATCATCTGGAGGAAAGTGAACATGTGAAATGAAAAACTGAAATACTACAGCACAATGATGTCAGGAGTAGAAAGAGAAATGCAAACCTCAAGTTAACTGGTGAAGCTGTAAAGGGCCTGGAGGGGATCTAAGAAGACAGCTACCAGTTTAGGCAGCAGCGGGAACCAGTGATGGAGAAAGGCTGATAGGCACCATTTGCATCACGATGTTGCTGTGATAAACCATGGGAAAGGGAAGCCTGCAGGGGAACCCTAGCAGATGACATCAGGTTGTGATGTTGTTTCTAATGTTTCATTCATTTCTGTGATAAAGCAGGAGTGGCAGAGCCAGAACTGCTGAGGACAAGCATGAAGGAGGCTAGCATCTCACTGAATCTGTTATGGATCTAACAGATCATTTTCATCACTGAAAGAAGTAACACCAGGAAAGAACTTGACTAACCTGATCTCTTTCTATGACAAGGTGACCCACTTAGTGGATGACAGAAAGGCTGTGGATGTTGTCTAGCTAGACTTTAGCAAAGCCTTTGACAATGCTTCCCATAGCATTTTCCTGGAGAAGCCAGCTGCTCATGGCTTAGACAGGAGTACTGTTCGCTAGGTAAAAGTCTGGCTGGATGGCTGGGCCCAAAGAGTGGTGGTGAATGGAGTTAAATCCAGCCAGCGCCCAGTCACAAGTGGTCTTCCCCAGGGCTCAGTACTGGGCCCAGTTCTGTTTAATATCTTTATCAGCAGTCTGGATGAGGGGAACAAGTGCACCACCAGTAAATCTGCAGATGACACCAAGTTGGGTGGGGGCGTTGATCTGCTTGATGGTAGGAAGGCACTACAGAGGGATCTGGACAGGCTGGATCAATGTGTCGAGGCCAATGGTGTGAGGTTCAACAAGGCCAAGAGCTGGGTCCTGCACTTGGGTCACAACAACCCCATGCAACACTACCACTGTGGGAGAGCTGCCTCGCAAAAAAGGACCTGGGGGTGTTGGTCAACTGTTGGCTGAATATGAGCCATCAGTGTGCCCAGGTGGCCAAGAAGGCCAACAGTATCCTGGCCTGTATCAGGAATAGCGTGGCCAGCAGGAGTAGGATCAAAACTAACATAGAAAGTGTCCACGTAACAGTAAAGAAATTTCCAATCCATATGTACAAAAAGAAAGGGCACTGTTATTCTGGCGAGATACTTCAGGTTATAACATGATAATCCAGATTTCTGGAAGTGACTGTGCCCCTGTACTCGGCACTGGTGAGGCCTCACCTCGACTACTGTGTCCAGTTCTGGGCCCCTCTGTACAAGAAAGACACTGAGGTGCTGGAGCACACACAGAGAAGGGCAATGAAGCTGGTGAGGGGTCTAGAGCACAAGTCTTATGAGGAGCAGCTGTGGGAATTGGGGTTGTTTAGCCTGGAGAAAAGGAAGCTGAAGGGATCTCAGCTCTCTACAACTACCTAAATGGAGGTTGTAGCAAGATGGGTGTTGGTCTCTTTTCCTAAGCAACAAGTGACAGAACAAGAGGAAACGGCCTGAAGTTGCGCCAGGGGAGGTTTAGATTGGATATTAGGAAAAATTTCTTCACTGAAAGGGTTATCAAGCACTGGAACAGGCTGCCCAGGGAAGTGGTTGAATCACCATTCCTGGAGGTATTTAAAAGACATGTAAATGTGATGCTGAGGGACATGATTTAGTGGTGGACTTGGCAGCACTAGATTAACAGTTGGACTTGGTGATCTTAAAGGTCTTTTCCAACCTAAACAATTCTGTGATTCTATGAAAAGACAAAAGAGAAGTATGTTTTTCCTCAAAAAGTCATTATGGTATTTTGTTACTTTATTATACAGAAGCAATTCTCTGAGCAAATAATGAGTTCTTCATGTCAACTCCTTAGCAAATTGAATTAAACTTCTTTCTGTAAATGTGGTTATTCACACCAAGTCAACTCATTAAAAAGATGGCTGAAGAGTTTCACTAGTAATGAAAACCATTTACAATGCAGTCTGCTGAACAGCTTACATACATGAGCTGGGCTCAGCACACCGAATGCTGCCACAAGCCACCCTAAGCCAGGTATTTGCATTGCTGTATTGACACTAACACCTCCCATTACTAGCTAATGTTCAGTACTTGTACCACGAAATTTTACTTTTGTTATGCACTGTAGTTGAAAGCATTTTATTCTTCATTCACGTAATAATGAATAAATGTATAATCTATCTTTCATAAAGCACAATTAATATCTAATGCCAGGACACTACCAGATGGTGAGATGTTGTTACAGCATTGTACGATGTTACAGCTTTCAGCTTTCTGTCCTCAGACCTAATGTTTCCACTACTCTTGCACAGCAGAAGTAAACACACTGCAGCTGCTCAGCCTACTCTGCCACTCAGTGGCAAAAGCAGCATCAGAGGGACTAGCAATCAAGCTGGAAATTAAAGGCCAAGACATGGGTTGGACCAGGCTTTACCCAGTGGAGTTCAACACGGCAAATAGAACACTCAGCAGAGCGGACTGAAGTCCGTGTTTGTCAATTTGAACTGCAGCAGATAGTACTAACGGATTTGATACAAGGTGGGAAGCAGCTGTAATACAAAATGGAGGATAGGGTAAGAAATGCCTTGCTAAATTCCTTAACAGGAGGTGAATCCTACAAAATCGAAAGTATCCTGTCAGGATTATACTCATGCTCAGAATGGAAATCCCAGTACCAGCACATCTAAAACAAGAAGGGTGCTTACCAGGGGTAGATGGGTATCTGGGAGATGAAAGCACCTTAGACAATTGCAGTTAGAGTCCAAAAACATACAGCCAGGAAAAAAATAGTTCTACAGGAACAGGAGGAGACAACTCTGTAGGAAGGGAGGAACATGTGGAGGCAGTGTGTGGCATAATTCACAAGAAACCTAAAGAAAGGTTTTTAGTACTGCCACAAAGCGAAGAGACCAAAGTACTGCAGAGTCTTTGGGTTCCTGGGGAATATCCTCACAGTTGACTATGCAGCCTTGCAGACTTTACAGTAGATAATTCACGCCTTTATTTCTATGTACTCTGCATAAACCCGGGTTAGATGCAAATTGGTCAGGTTTTTAAGGTGCTGCTCCAGCTGATGTAGTCTCTGTTTTAGTACAATTGGCTACTCTGAACTGCTGTTACTTTTGCTCAGGTCAAATTTCCAGTTTTTGTTCCAAGGTACTGCTACTTGCTGAACATGTCTTCAGAAAGATAAAGAGTAACTGGTACTTTTCTGTTCCATTGGTGTTGTAATTCATCCTATAAACAGAAGCTTGTTGGGGGGAGAGTTGACAAATCATTCTGTCATTTTAATTTTAGTAAGACTTATTATACCAGACCTATTACTGAACACTTCACCCTCCATCTGTGCCTTTTCTGTATTAAATATTGCCAATTTCACACAGATGTCATATAAAGCTGTGTGTTAAAATGAACGTTTCTTCCACTTACTGGTGCCTGCACTGGACTGTTTTACCTCCTCCTTCCACACCTCTTTTTCAAGATATACATGTCTTAAATCCATCCAACTGTTTCTGCCCTTTTCCATTCCAACAGATTTTTCTCATGGTCACCAATGAATACATTAAGATTACTTTTTTGGCTTAAATGGACCAGCTGCTCTCTGCTGCTATCTGAAGGGGAATGAACAGGGCCAAAAATGGTTTGGAATTACTTGTTCTGTTCAGTGACTCTGGACTATTTTACTACAATCATATTTAAGATTAGAGATACTATTTTTTTGGTTCCTTAGGCTAAATTTTTTCTGCTTCTTCTACAGATGGCTTTGTTTATTTTTTTTTAATAAGGTAGTTATGACTATCCACATTTAGAAAGTAGCATGCTATTTCATTACAGTCTCCTTAAACAATTATCTTTCTAGTCAATAAGGACCATTATCATTAAAGTTCCTGAAAAGAACTTCTATTTTTTTTCAGGAAATTTCAAGTGTTAATCTAAAGTGCTTGCAATCATCGTCCTGACTGTAAAGTTTCTATCAGTTTATTCTAGCCATCCATAATATCTGATTAAGTTTTGTTTTGTTTTAAGGAGTACTGTTTATCCTCAAACTGCTATTTATTATATTGAGGATTCTTTATAGAAAGGACTACAGAAGGATACCACAGCACCAAAGCATATTGGACTGTGGCTCCCTCTAGACATGCCATGTGTCTTAAAATGCAGCTGAGCAATCCATATTTTCTATTCTTGACTCTTTAAGCTCCCAGGTCCTCACAAAAATTTGTTAGAGAATTCTCAGGGCTCAGATCCCTGCAAAAATAAGCTATTTTTATTTATTTTCTTTCTATCTGATGGATGAAAACACAAACAAATGTGGCTACACCCTCACAGATACTGAGTTAAAACTACTTCTGCCAACTGTTTTGAATGAGTAATCAAACCAACTTAGTGCCCACCCTTTCCACTGCGCCGTGAAGACAATGCATCAGAAATTTGACTACCAGAGCTCAATGAGGCAGAAAAGGAGCAGCCAAGGACCCAGGGAAACTACTTACTACTGTTTGTTACATACCAAATTTTCAGGTTAAGAAGCAGGAACACCAAAACAGCAACACTGTATGTTGGATGTCCTCTAACTGTTGTCCAGAGGTCAACATTTTTCTGAATTCCCTGGAGGTGCTTCCCTGCATGCCTCCTCTCTGCCACTCTGCCAGCAAGAGGTTCCCTGTCAGAGCACTGTGCAAACAGAGCTAAAAAGAGAAAGAATCATGAGTGCTCCTGCTGTACAAAGTAAATTAAGTCAAGAGGATATTGATGAGATTACTAATTTATTTAACACATACATTGAATTCAGAATGGGAATAAAACTTCATCTGTCACCATTCATCAGCCACATATTGCCTAGGGCCATGAGCCTCCTGCTAGCCTGTTCTTCATTCTCCTTGGTTTTGCCCAATTTAGTTTTGTTTTTCTTTATCTCTCTTGTCCTGTACTTCATTTGTGACCAAACAATTTAAAGCATAAATGTTCTGGTTTGTGGCAGTCAACAAGCTGTCAACTCACAACCCCTAAAATGACAGATGCCAATTTTTTTAAAGTAGAAGTAGGTTTTCTATCCACAGCTCTAAAACCTCTCTACACTGCGTAAAAAGAATCCCTTTCTGAAAAATAATTGTGAGTAAATATTTTTTCACTAGCAGCTGTCTTCTTGACTGCCTAACTAACCCTTTTCAACAAGAGGAGAGATACATACGTACATAGTGAGCTACAACAGACTAGTCACTCTTTATCATAGGATTTTCTCTTTCATCAGGTAAACTGGAAACAACTCTGAAAAGAACCATAGCAAGAAATGTGAAACAACAACAAATGCTACCCCTAATTCCTACAGCTTCCAATTTGTTTTTCATATTCAGAAATCTGCAGAATAAACAGTCTTCTGGATATGTAGATCACTCTTCCCGTACAGGCTTTAAGAGGCAAATTTAGTTCCCTCAAGGACTATTGTAGGGGAACGTCGAATGTTGTTCAACCTGGGAGTCCTGAAGGACATGCAGTATACAGCCGAAGTGGCAAAAAGCACAGAGGGTTGGCATATTCGTGGAAAATGAGAGAAGCCAGCTCAGAGCCATCTCCTCCTCTCACATATTAGGTATTACTCTATAAAGCACTATTGCCATCCCAAACGAGATCACACTTCTGCACAGAAGTGTTTGTACTGCCCTATCCTGTTATCATTACTATAGTAAGTCAAACTACAGAAGAAAACATTGATCAATAGGTGCCTCTACCCCAATTAACACAGTTTTCTGTTGGACAGAAAAGGGAAATCAACCTGCAGAGAAGAAAGGAAACAAGTCAGATGACTGAAAAGTAAAAAAATGATTTTAAAAGAAAAACATAAAGTGACATAAAATAGAAAACAGACAGGAAAAATAAACAGTAAGCAACTTAACAGGATCATGGCAGGAAGAGTAAGGAACACAGCTACCTGCCAGTACCATCGGGGATGCTGAGAAGGGAAGGCATGATCAGCCTGGCCCTTCTCCTGCCACATGCATTCTCCCTTAACCAGCAGCTGAAGGAAATGATCTTTGCTCCCTAATCTTACTGCTACTAGAAAAGCCTTCAGCAAATCAATGTAAATGTAGTACCACAATTGCTAAGAAAGCATGTCACACTGAGGGTTTCTTACATCTTTCTTGTCCTCAGCACCTGCAAGTTTCAATTTCTCAATTTCTCTCAAGACAGTAATTTTCTGACCAACTTTTCAATGTTTTCTTTCCCTCTGCTCCTTTTACTTCTGCTTCCTCTCAGCCCCCTCCTTCTTCTCTTCCTTTTCTTTATCTTCCCATGTTTATTCCAGTGCTCCTAGGTCTCACACATCCTGCTTCTAGCTAGTATTATTAACTTACCTTGCAAGGCACACACACACTTGTGACAGCAGCAAGAATCAGACCCTTATTGGACCACAGGGAGCAGAGGTTTATGTAGTATTAGATTTAAAAGGGGCTCAGAACACAGACATAGTACCAATTAATTGAGAAGTTTACTTTTCCAATTAAATGGAAACTTAATGAAGATAACATTAGATGGAAACATGCTGAAAACAAAACCCAGTTCACTGAGTTGTGATTATTGCTTTTTATGCTAACTTCTCAGCAGAATAATTAAGCTAAGATAACCACAGCTGACAAAATGTCTGTGTGATTCAGTTCAAGAAAAAACAATGAAAGGCATGAGGTTTTTGCTTTTGCTTTTTCATGTGGGATATTCAAGGGAGTAGGGTCATTTTTGAGTGTGGGACTAGAACATGAGAATAGAGAAAATCAATAAAATAAAGATTATTTTTTTAAGTCTCATCACAGTAAAACTCCAAAATTTTAAAATCCAGCTTAAACAAAAATTTACCTAAACTGTGTTTCTGAGGGCAGCTGAAATGTTTTTGGAAATGTGTTGGAAATGTTGAAGCATTTCCTTTTTCTTTTTTTATGCCTTAATGTAAGTATCTTAAATCAAAGAGCAATCTAGTGATCTTTATGCCCTCACCCCAAACCTTTCACAATATACAACACATTCAGACAAAATTGGAGTGCTGTCATCTCTACATTTTCAGAAATATGCACCATTTCAATTATGCTGGCTTATTTGGTGTTTGTTTGGTTTGGGGTTATTTTTTGACAACTTTATGAGAAAAAGCAACAAATTCCTGGATAAAACCCCCTACGTTTCTCAGTTGGAAGCCATTACACAGAATGTATCCACTTTTATCCAAGAGCTCTAATTTTAGTCATTAGCCCTGGGACTGACAACATATGACTTCTGAAATCCACTTAATCCATCTGCTGAACTTGCACAGAAATAGACTGTTTCAGATGATGATGATTGAGAACATATCCCTTTTTTTCTCTGTTCACTGTAGAGAGCCTAATAAATAATACAAGCTTAACCTCACTATTGTTATAACTGATAACCAGTTATCAGTTAACCAGCAGTGCGACTTCTCAAGAAAGGAATAAACAGTGCCCAATACAGAGAACTCCTGAACTTGGTTGGTGCTTTCAGCGCTGTATCTCTACTAACAAAATCAGTTACCATACAAAGTTTAACATGAGACTTTCTGGCACAATATCCGCATGCAACTCTGTACTGCTGTAGCAATATTATCATTTTGGTAGATTCATTCTGAAATTGTCACACACATTTAATTACTGACTTTGTGATTTCAGATAAGAAACCATGCACTGCTGGAATACGGTAAATGATTAAAATTTAATTCTTCTCTTTCCTCCCAAGATATTAAATGTTATTTTGCATTTGACAAGACCTCAGGCTAGCTTAGTGACTGCCTTTGTACCTGCCCAGGACTGGGAGAACAGAAGTTTTTCCTGATTGTTTTCTCTTCCAGTACTTACACTGTTGAGGTGGGACCACTTCCAGTTTGGCAAAGAGACAGCAGGAAAGCATCTGTACAGAGTCCCAGAACAGATGCACAGTTGAATGTAAACTGATATCAATAAATAAATAAATAAATAATATATTAGACCATCAGATTAAGAACTCTTCCACCTGCCAAGGTTTTGATGTATAAATGGAATGTTTAATGGGATGCACTAATATAATTAATTCATCATCATTATAAAAGTACACTGACTTTGTAGCTCCATTTTTTAATCTGATTTTTCCTAGCATATTGGCATCTTCAGCTGACTTTTACATTCCCATTTGTGATAAGTAGGTTCTTTAGGCTCTTAACTTTTAAAATCTTAAAGCAAAAGGAATTCTTCATAATCCTATAACATCCGAAATTCTCTTTTCTTCAGTAGAAGTATGATTAGGAAGATGAAAAAGAAATGTCACTTTGCTTTTCACTGCATACAGTAGAAGAAAAAGTCTAGTAACATATGCAACTTGGTAGGCTTCCATCCTGCTCTTAAAACAGTTAATTCAACTGGATCTCATGCATACATTCCCCCTAGACAGATTTCCCTCATTAACTTAAATAACAGCAGACATAAATCTTGACATAATCTTCTCCCTGAACTTTACTGTCCGTAAAGCGTATGGAGTCTTCTTTGCCAGAAAGAAACTCAGTCATTTTTACACTCCTGGTGTAGATCCAGGGGATTATATCAGTCTGGCTGGCAGGATGAATCAAGGAAATGACTATACCTCTCTATCTTTTATTGAATCCTATCAGATTACTAAGTTTTTAACAGACACATAAAAAGTTCACAAACTGAGCCTTAAATTTATAACTGTAGATAAACAGACCGTTGGTCACCATTAATGCCAAAACCCATACTTGGTTACAAATGTGGATCTGATGTGATGAACATCACCAAGATCTATGATAGCTGCTGTAGCCAAACCATTGATTTTCTACTGTAGATCCTTGCTGTGAGTTGAGTACCCGTACATGTAACTCATTTATCATTTCCCTTACACACCATTTGTGACAGCAAGCAAAGTTGTTCCTGTTGGAAGAGGGAAGGAATTCTGACTTCCATATGTGTACTGAGTCAGGGTGAGGTGGGCAGAAAAAGGCCAGATTAAGACCTGCAGTATTGGAGGAAAGTTGCAGCGTTTACTTTAGTCATGATTTAGTTGCACTAGTGGGGGACCTTAGTCAACAGTCCATGAAGGGAGGGCATTTAGAGGACATGAAAGGTAGGAAATGGCTGGAAAAGGAGAGTCACAGAAAAAAAATGTAAAAGGCTTAGAGATGCTACCTGGAGAAGACTGGGGAAATACTCAAAACAGTGAAGCACTTCAGTTATATGTCATATTTGGAAGACAGCTGGAAGGCCGCGTGTGAGCAAGAACATGGACTGATGGACCCTCAAGGGGGACAACACTTCATTACCAATTCCAATGGGCCGTCTTTCCCTCTCTTTCTGATGGGATGGACAACCTTAATTTCCCATAGGTTTAACCGTCAGTTTCATGAGTATGCCTGAAATTCTTTAATCTATGAAATCCTATAGACATATTTCTAAGTTTTTAAAGACCCTAGACAATGATTGAGACTCCTAGGTATCATTACCATTTAATTGGAAACACTGTCATGGTACTGCTACTTCATATAGATAGATAGACAGATGGACAGACATGTATTTCAATCATAGATTACTTTCCATGTCCCCATAGACTACAGTTTAAGAACACTATAAACTATTTAGGCAGATTTGAAAAGAAAACAAATTAGGCAAATATTTTGTTCATCTCTTCTGTGGCTCAAGAACCAATGCATCATCACTCCTGTAAGTAAAACATATAGAGAACATATTTTTTAATTTATTTTTCAGCCCAAAACCTCTGGGCACATGGAGAAAAAACAGTGATAAACAAGGATTTCTCTTCTCAATGAGACACACAGACACAACAAATCACAGGAGGAAAGTTCTTTTGCAAAAAATGGGAAAGTTAAAAGGATTCCTCAATGTCTTGCTTGAAAATCAATCTTCTGTTTAATCAAACTCATATAGATAAATAATATTTTTCCTGTTGATGTTTACAAATTAGGCGACTGCAACCCCAGAATTCTTAGACACCTCTGTCTTGTCCAGAAGTAGCAGTTCGGATAACTTAAGCTTTGGAACAGCATTGGCTTTAAAATGAGGATTTTTATATATTTGAGCATTCTGAGGCATAGGAGAGCTGGAATAAGCTCATCCCTGGGAGTACAAAATTCACAATACTGAAGCTGATTACTTCAAAAAGACTGTTATCAGTATCTCAACAGCAAGAAAGGGTTAACACACTAGTGTATGAGAAACCCAGACCCCTTTGTGTCCAGGAACCTTGACTTAAGTCTGTAGTCACAGACCAATATTGTCTGTCAGCATCTACCTCCATTCTGTCAGACAACAGAGCAAGAAGTGGGACAGCAAGCAGGAACATGCCCATCTCCTAGGTAACTGCATTAACCACTCAGCTTACTCAAGATCGATCTGCTTCTTGCTCAGTGTCCCTCTTAACCCAAGAATTTAGCACTCTCCCCTGCACAACAACCCATCTTCACATTCAACGTGGGGACTGAAAGTTACTACCTTGGTAGAACAAGAGACTCTTGGTCAATAGCCTTATGGTTAGGACACTGACTGCTCAATGAGATTTTAAAAATATGGATCCAAACAACTATAAGCATAGGAAGACATTCAACCTATGGCTTTTACTTGCTGGGCAAAAGACTTAATCATCATTGCGTAAAAGGCAGTTGGTATCAAGTGTCACAAACAACGTCTTTTGGGTTTTGTTTTTGTTTGTTTGTTTGTTTGTGATTTTTTTTTTAAACAGTAACTTATAACTTCTTAGTGTATTATATTCTTAGACAATTTTGACCAGCATAACCTAGGTGATCTGCAAACCAGAAACCAGGACATTTTGGCACATGTAGAGCAGCATCAGAAGGAGGGACTTTCCAGGAGAAACTTCCTGAGTTTGAAGTGCTCTCTCAATTGGGCAGTGGGCCTTTCAGAGCACAGTTTAAGATTCAAGTCCTTAAATTCTACCTGTTATAGGTGGAAGTCCTTAGTTTCAACTGCAGCTCATTAGCAAAAAAGATGTGAATTGCCCTCTCTAGTTGATAACTTCCTGTTGTATATTGCAAACCCAAGGGCACTACAAACTGCCTTTAAGTCTAGTATTCACCATTCTTCTTGCCTTGCTTGACAAGTCTTGTTTACTTTCTTCCTGTCCAGTTTTCTGTGGGCCAACTTCACCTTCATTTGCTTTGTTGCAGATTTTTTACATCTCCAATGTGTTTAATGTAGTTTCTCAAGGTTGAAAGAGGAAAGCTGAATCTGATTTTTCAGATACATGGGGATTCACCTCTTCACACATTTCAAGCTAGGGTAATCATCAATGTTTTTGCTCAAGGATACGGTTTCAGATGAAGCTAGACTGCATGATTATATGATAAAAAAAGATTTAAATATAGGTGGCATCTGTGTACGTGCAAAATGTTACAAGGATTCCATTCAGGGCGTAGTTTTCAATACATGATTTTATATTACATTATATTTGTCAAGTCATTGATCCTCTGACTATACTCTTTTCATACTGAGAATAAAGGGATCAGGAACCAGAAGCATAAGGATGACATTAATATAAATTGTTTTCCTTCTAACATTTTGCTTCGTAAATATGATAAAAGCTTAAGAGGAAAAAATATATTTCATATTCCAAGAGAGTAGCTAATCGAAATACTTCTAACCCTATCAAGTAAAAGCTATTACAACAGCATCCAATACACACATTGCTGTAGATAGTTGTTTCCCACAAGCAGTTTATAGATAAGGCACCATTCTCTAAAGTGGAACAACAAGACAGAACTAGAAGTCAGGGACAGATTAATGCTAAGAACAGTGATTGAGAAAATACAGTAAAGCTCCCATTGAAAAGCCTTTTTATATTCTTTTTCTTGGCTGTAATTGTTGCCATTCTGTCTCACAAAATTCATAACCAGAAAAAGAATAGTTTTAGTTGAAAACTTTAGCTTTGGTCTCATGATAGGCTCTTAAGACTTCAGATAAATACTGCTTATTGAGCTTATTCTTTTTTTCAGAATTTCTCATGCTTCCCTAGATATTTTACCACTTGCACAGACACACTGACACATGATCTTCAGACACAAAATCACATACAATTTCCTCTGTGTTCACACCTCATTCAGTATACAGGGGATGGATTAAAAACCAATAACACTAAGATTACAGTTGTATATTTAGTATGTCTCAAACTTTGTCTGTTTGGTTCTGTAACCAAAGCAGCATTCTTTAAAATGACTTATGTATGTACATATACTTTGCAATTTTCGTGTTTTGATAAATATTCGTCTTGAAATAAAAGGAATTTTTCCATTTTGTTCATGAAAATTCTACTTCACTTTCTCCATATTTACAGATGAAATCCTTTTTACTTTTAATCAGCCATTGAATTATTACAATTATAATACTGTATATTTCACAGATAATATTGGAACTCTGTTCATTTTTTAAAAAGGACCCTTTGGAGTGATTTACAGAAACTTCTGGAGATAGCTATCATTGGAAAAATAAACTAACTGTGAATTAAAAGTGAAAAATAAAAAAAGTAATAAAAAAAAACCTCATTTTTTATCAGTTCACCCAGATTGAGGCTTCAGGGGAAAAAAGTCTTTTTTAATTGCAGCTCAGAAGCCAAATTCTTCACAACAGAACTGAAAGAAACTCTGAAACAAGCTATTACCTAAATTTCTGTAGCAGGTCAGCATTTGATTTTGTCCTTTATTTCTCCAAGATTAACCGAAGAAACTTTAAAAAGAAGGCTTTCTGAATTAAATATTAAAATGCATGACAGTCCAAACTGTATGCAGCAGTTTCACTCACTTTAATTTTTAATTCAGCACCAAACTATGTTGCTAACTTAGTTCGTTCTGCCACATGAATTTCAATTCACTGTGGCATTTCGCTTGGGCCATACTTCATTCCTCCACAGCACCCATCCAAGTGCAGCAGAAAGTCACAGAATCTCCATGCTAGGTGGGATATTGAGTTTGTGACACAAGAGCTGGAGTTATCTGGGATTTTTTATTACTGGGTTGGGGGATTGATGAGAGGAGGACTGCCCGTATGGATCTCCGCTGAGGAGACAGCAGACTAAGACCACGGAGTTGTGGAATGAAATATTTTCTGTGACACATTTCTGCTCTGAACAAACTATCTATTTCTCTTTGTCTTGATTCCACTCCCTAAAAGACAAGATAAGTGTGCTATAGTAACACTCAATATTATAAGGATTTTAAAAATACCAAACACCATAGTCATAGTTCTTTCTAACAGCAATGAGAGTGAGATTCAGCTTGAAAATAGCAACAGTTCTTTATATCACATAGAAGGAAGAGCAGTGCCACTGTGAGTTGTTCCAGGATAAATATTTGCCATCCCCTTTGCACTGCTTTTTACATTTACTGCAAAGCCCTTCACAAGTAAGCAGCTTCAAAAGACTAGTGTAAACTGGGAGAAATGGCAGGAGGATGTGAGTTTTTGGGGTTAATGTGTGGGAGGCACCACATGCTTTAGTTGCTTGTTACTCCAGGGACCCAACCCCCCCAGCTATCTTTACTGTTCTCTTCTTCACCCTTTCTTTTCATTCTGTTCCTTCTTTTCTTCTTCCTTATCTCCTGAAACTCTGCAGAAAGGTAATTTCCAAGTCTTTTTGTTTATATTTGTATCAGATTGGGTCAGGCAACCTTGGCCTCTGCTCTCGTCAGATGCAGCTCAAGGCGCCGTGCAGACACGCTGCCTGCCAGTTAGCCAGCTCCAGGCCTGGAATCGTGGCAGCCACCTCAGCACCATGCCATGCTTGCATTAACGCAGGCACATGCTGATGTGGCTATAATGCTTTCAGAGCCTGAGAACTATCTGTGTTGTGCTGTGTAGGTATAGCTCTTCTAGACTGTTACTCTTCATCATACAAATGTCCTTGCATTATAATTTATAATGCTTCCATGGATTAATTCCTTTACCGCTCACTTGTTTTGACCTTTTCTGTAATATGAGTCTTCCTATCTTTTCTGAGTTCACTGTTATATTGTCTTCTCTTATATTGTCTTCTCTTTTATGACTTGTACCTCTCTTGTTTTGGTATCTCTGTTCTGTTGACACCTCACTGTTCTGTTCTTCTTTCAGCTTTTTCTAAATTAATTATTTTATTATTCCTATTTTTAAGCTTCTCTACACTCTGGCCTTTCTGAAGGGGAGGCAGAGTACAGAAGCATGATCACACAAAATCAGCAGTTTTTCAAGAGGAAGTCAGCACTTGAGATACATAGTGCCATTAACCACTGCAACACAGATGAGCTGACAGCTACAGTTTTCTTTTTCATTTTCTATTTATGGAGCTTTCTTCCTGATTTCCTAGAAAGAGAGTCTTAAGGCAATAGCAGGAGAGAGGAAGTCCTAATGCTAGACCTGCCACCTTCCAGCATTTGAAGTATTTTAGGCTGAGAAGACAAAGATTTCTATTTCCTGGTACCTCATGGTATCTCTTTTTCACAGAGAGAAATAGGCAGCTGCCAGCAGCTGCTTCCTGTGTTTGCACCAGCTCTTGGCAGTCCTCTGCTCCCACGGGGTGTTAGTTGCATGTATCACTCTCCACACGCTCTCTGGTGATGGAAGAACGCTGCCAAAAGCACAGCAAAGCAAGCTGTCTCCTAGGGCCTCATATATCCAATAGCTAAAGGACTGTCGGCGTCTCCTTTTATGGCTGTTGAATTAAGAAATTCAAAGACCACTAATCTATCCTAGCAATTTCCATTCTACTTTTGCTAAGCAACCCATACCAAGTTTTCACTGCAAAATAAGTCAGCCAAATACATAGGAAACGGACAATTTCTTCTGACTCTGCACAGAGGTTTGTAACAGAAATGCTAAAGTTTTTAGGAATGGAGAGTGCATGGGTGTAGAAGCACCAGAAGGAACGAGAAAGGGATAAAAGAATGGTACGTTTTGATTACACAGACCATCACAAAGATCCCAGCACATATATCTACACATAGTTTCTCAGTAACACCCAGAGCAGGAACTAAAACAAAGGACAGACCAAAGCCATTTGGTAATGAGTTCAGGAAGACAAAGAACTGATCTGAAGCCCCCAGTCATCCCGACACAGGAAGAAAATGCAGTAAATGAGCGGTGCTGCATAAAGGCTCTCAGAGGTTAAGCAGGATGGAGACACGCAAGACCAGAATCACCATCAGATCACAATGGACATCCAGAAACCAGCCCATGGCTGCCAACCATGCTAAGCAAATGTTTTTTCCTCTCTTCCTCTTTCTCCAACCCACTTCACATAAAAGGAGGGCAGTCATCCTCTGTAGACACTATGTGGTCCACAGTGTTCAGCCATCTTAAACAGATTAAAAAGGTATTTTAAGGAAAACAATCTATCAAGGCACAAATCCAGAGACAATAATTTAAACCAAAGCACATCCAGACGTATAACTGCTACTTCCCAAATCGTAGTCCCCTTGTAGCAAATACTAAAGACAGAATCATAGAATGGGGTTAGCAGGAACCTTTAAAGGTCATCTAGTCCAACCCCTCTGCAATGAGCAGGAACATCTTCAACTATATCAGGTTGTTCAGAGCCCCGTCCAACCTGACCTTGAATGGTTCCAGGGATGGGGCATCTACCACCTCTCTGGGCAACCTGTTCCTCTGTTTCACCACCTTCATCGTAAAAAATTTCTTCCTTGTATCTGGTCTAAATCTACCCTCATTTCACTTAAAACCATTACCTCGGTCTTATCACAACAAGCATGCTAAAAAAATTTGTCCCCATCTTTCTTATAAGCCCCCTTTAAGTACTGGAAGGCTGCTATAAAGTCTCCCAGGAGCCTTCTCTTCTCCAGGATGAACCCCCCCAACTCACACTGTCATCACAGGAGATGTGTTACATCCCTCTGATCAATTTTGTGGCCTTCCTCTGGACTCGCTCCAACAGGTCCATATCTTTCCTGTGCTGAGGACACCAGAGCTGGATGCAGTATTCCAGGTGGGGTCTCACCAGAGCAGGGTAGAGGGGCAGAATCACCTCCCTTGACCAGCTGGCCATGCTTCTTTTGAATATCACTATCTGAAAAGAAAACTAACTAAAACTGTGTGTTTCAAAACATAAGGTTTTAACATTAATTGGAACAGCACAATGAGAAATTAAGTCCAACTCTGAACATAACTAAAAGAAACAGTTTCAATTATGAAAACAGACAATTTGAAGAGACTCCTGTAATGCATGGAGTTTTCGTAGAAGTCAGCATGCAGCCATTTACACCAATATGCCACCATGTCAGCCAAAACAAATATGGTTGGCCAATAACTTCTGGAACAGCTCTTACCCTGCAATGAAAAACTTTTTCAGTTATTTACATGGTAGATATCACTCCTCCATGCAAAGATTTTGCAGAAGTTTTTTTTCCAATTAGCCTCTGTGGCTGATCTCAACAATTTATATTAGACTGAAAGACAGGTTCAAAGTGTCTCCAACAAAGGTTTGAATGCAATATTTTTAAAAACTTTACAGCGAGTGTTCTAAACTAATGGTCAACCTATCAAATGTCAAATCTATTTAGTAATTAACTCCTCTTCATTTCACTTTAGGAAAAGCGTTTGTTTGTTATGTGATGAACTGATGCTAAGTGGATGCCTGGTAGCAGGGTTCTGAATGGGACTGGGTTGGAAATAACCCCAATTCCTACGTGAAGTTGGAGAGAGGGAGTGGGGGGGTGTGGGGAAGTAGGGGGGTGGGTGTCTTTTTGAATATGCAATTACGTAAACTGCTCAGTTGCCACATAATTACTATTACAGTGCAAAATGTTGATGGGACTAAAGGAAAATTGTATCACAAAGTACTGTGAGAATGCCTGGGAACCAGAGTAGCCTCTTGAATAATGCCTGTAAGCTTACATCCCCCAAAAGACCAATTATTCTGCATCTACAGAATCAAAATTAATTCTCTCATATATATTGGCTGAGTCACTAGCTGCTTTCAGGATTAGAACCAAGACCAAAAATTAACACCAGAAGCTTGTAACCAATCAAAAATAAATTAAAAGTATAAAATCTAAAATAAAATATAAAGATAGCATTGTAGTGAAATCACAGAATGGTTTGGGTTGGAAGGGACCACACAGATCATCTTGTTCCAACTCCCCTGCCACGGGCAGGGACACCTCCCACCAGACCAGGTTGCTCCAAGCCCCATCCAGCCTGGCCTTGAGCACTTCCAGGGATGGCGCACCCACAGCTTCTCTAGGCAACCTGTTCCAGTGCCTCCCCACCCTCACGGTAAAGAATTTCTTCCTGATATCTAATCTAAATCTCCCCTTTTTCAATTTAAAACTGTTACCCCTTGTCCTATCTCTACACTCCCTGATAAAGAGTCCCTCCCCCTCTTTCCTGTAGGCCCCAATATGCAGAACAGTAACAGATGAAGAAGATCTTAAAGAGTTTAGTATTTATGAATCCTCTAAAGATGCGGTTATAGAGAAATGAAGTCTGAGAAGGACATACAGACAACAGTAACAGAACTATCTAAAGTGAAGGAAAATTGCAAAGTATTGAGATCTTATAGTTGGATTTGGGAGACAAGAATTAATCTTCCTAAACTATTCTCTGAGACAAGTTTAAAAAAAAAAATCACTAAGGAGATGAAACAAACTAGCAGTCAAACAGTCCACTTAAATATGTATAGTAACAATACGACTCCCCCCAAAATAGAAAGATTGAGAAGGTGGTGCACCTTGCATCTCTCCGGGTTAAAACTCATTTGCCTTTTCTGAAGTTTTTGTCACTTAGAAACACCTATTAAAAAATAATCCTACACACACATAGACAATCCTCAATTTCCAGTGGTGTTAGTACCAATGCAACAAGTCTGTAAAGAAAACTTGCTTACATATGTATTGTCCAAGTGTAAGAAGCCTGCTACTCTACGCGCTGTTGACAACACCTTGACAATCTGTTGAGGTGCTGGGAGAGGAGAGTGCTGCATAGCACAAAGAAAAGTTGCTAAATGTGATCCATTCCCTCCCAACATTCAGTACTAGTAAGTGTTACATCCCATTGGGTTCTCTCCCTTTCTATAATAACAGAGCCTGGCACTTCTGAAGACAACATTTACAACACAATTGAAAAAGGGCTTCCATTAGCTATTTTACATAGGAGTATAGTTATACCGTTAAGCTCCTTACATCAATCTACTGGTGAGCAAGTTGCAGCCATGGAATTGCATACATGGGTGCTTCAGACTTTTCTGAAACTTAAATATATACTCTGGCTTACTAGGTATACAGTTTTAAAAAGAAAAATGTCCTTAATCCCATTTGCAATAAAGCGTTCACAAAAGACATTTTATCGTTGAAGTGTCGATAGACTGGTGGGCCAAATCTTAGGCACTTACGGTAATTTGAAGAGGGTACTGCTTCTGGAGATTGCAGAGAAGTAGTGAATTTTTTTCTGTTTTTTTCTTTTTCCTCCTGAAGCTGAGGAGCCAAAGGGAAGTAGAAGATAAATGAACTGGACTGAGTTCTTATTGATTTATACCTCATAACTGACCCTAAAATGTGGATATCTCCAGGTGGATTTCACAGCCTTGGGGTGAAATGGTATGAACTGACTGAATTCATTTGGAAGGAGCGTTTTGAAAAATATTAGTTAACAAGAAATCACCTTCAAAGGGAGTTTTCTTATTCTCTGTCTTCGCAGAGACACAGACATTATTTACAAGTCCAGATGGTGAAGTAATATAAAATCCAAATATGTAAGCGGTCACAGCCTGTATCATTAGTATGAAAACTGCTCAGTACCTTATAGTTTCTTCCTGTAAGAGAAATACTTAATATTAGCATTTGCAATAGATGCCTGGAACGTTATCTCCAGTATAAACCCACCAGATTGACAGAAAAGGCATTTCTTCAATTTATTTCAGGAATTGTAGATGTGTTTGAAATTTTAATATGTACTTATGTACATTTTTTATCCTCTGTGTAGTTCTCTGGTATTTCCCTAGCCTTTTTTTTAAACCAGTAGCTCTCAGAAATATCATTAGAATCTTCACAAAGACACTTTTTTGTTTTGGTTTGGTTTTTTTTGTTTGAAGTCAACACACTCCAAATCAATTGAAATATCAAGGGGAAAAGAAAGGTTAATGCATATAGCCCAATATTTCAGGATTTATTTCTAGCTGGCTAGTATAACAGATTAAGATATCCCTGAAATTTTCATTTCCATTAAAGACTGCTATAGCTGAAATGTAAACCCAATACAAATTATGCAAAACTTACTAGTAATATTGTTTAATAAGCTTAAGTTCTATTTCTTTCTGTATACTTACCTGACTGAAATTCAGGTAGAAATATTCAATATCAGCAATAGATAGCAAAATATAGGTTAAAAAATTTTACCAAGTTTTCATGCTATTCCTTTGCATGGAATAAATAATGGAGGGAAAAGGTCAAATACAAATCTAATAAATATTTTTCCGTTGTCTGTTCCATTGATATTTATCTATCTTTAATATTTAGGTAAAATTACATAGTTGGTTATCAACTTCTTACTAAATCTCCATGGAGTCTTTGATAACATGAGTTATTTTCCTGCACAAATGCTGACTACAATGGCAATGTACCTGCAGTCATCCCACACATCTCATTCTGTGTTCTGAATTATTGAACATACTGTTCTCATTACAAAAGTCCTGTCAGTAGTTTCAACTAAACAGAGCTTTTCCTGAAAGGGAAGAAGCACATTTAGAGCTATGAATTAGAAAGAACACAGTAAGGTAGGGCTAGAAGAGGTCTCAAGATCCATGAGTCTGCCCTCCAACAGGAAAGGAAGCTCACATAGACCATCTCTGACCAATACTAAACTTAACTCCATCCAGCATGAACTGAAGGAGGTTCCACAATCTTTCTTGGTAGGCTATTCCAGTGTTTTATGAGCCTCACCATGTAAAAGTGGTTTCCTTATTTGTCAACAACATCTACAAATTATTCCTATTTACTTCTGGTACTACTGGGGTGTGGGGAAGTAATTCTTATCTTTTTATTAGGGGTTTGTGCATCTTGCAAAAGAGATCACACTCCTCTTTCAAAATTTACCAGAGCTGAATTCCTTCAGGGTTTCAATGTTTTCCAAACCTGCTGCATTTCTTTTCTTCTGGACATCCCTCACTTTGCCTATACAGCCCTTCAAGGATGATGCTTAAAACTTAAAACACTATTCAAGTTGAAGGTTTCACCCACATCATAGAATAATAACTCCCATGTGTTACAAGTAAAACTCCCGCTACTTCATTTCAGTTTAAGATCTGTGATTTCGCTCCTGCAACAAGAAGTTTATTTGACTTTTTTTGTTGTTCTAGACATGTGGCTAGCTATCTGCTGCAAGTCCTGGGATCTTCCACTGCAATAGCAGTGATTTGCCAGCTCATTATTTCTCAAAGCTTATTCTGGTATTTTCCTATAATATTTAAAGTAGTCTTAACACAGTGAAATTCAGAGACGTTGTAAGTATAATGCTCTAAAACCACAGATAGTGGGGTGGTGGGCAGGGGATTGGCCAGTTGCACATATAGTGCATAACAGTTTCACCTGGTCAACATATCACTAGTTTGTTTGCTCATGTCACCTAATATGACATCAAAATTCTTACCTGGGTAAACTATCATAAACTGCTCTCCCTTTCTTTATCCATTAGATGATGATTTTCCGTTGAAGAAAGTAAACAGATATCTTTGATGCAATTTGTTCTTGTCAGATTCATCTGGTTGCTTTCTTTTTATTTAATTATCCTCTAGGTCCTATAAATTGATTCATAATTCATTTAGAGGTTTTTTTTCTTCCCTAGTACTGCATATTGTGCTCATTTTTTCTTCACCCTTGAACTACATTTGCTATATACTGTTTGTTCTTCAGTCCCCTAGGATCTAACCTGTCCTCCATCATTTCTTAAAAGTAATTAATGATTCAAAAAGTGCCTCTCACTTTTTCAAGCCCTTGAGAAAAAAAATACTTTATCGTTTGCCAATTAAAAACATCCAAGTTAATGAAAGACTGTTACACTTATTCTTTCTTTAAAGACTCTTAAATGTATTCTTTCTCTGCCTTTAGGAATCTAATTACAATGTATCTTTATTCTGAAAGCCAAAACAAAGGTTTGCTATCATTTGCTCTTCCAGTTTGAAGTGATGGATAGTGATGGATAGTTTCCTTTATTTCTCCCAGTTTTCCATTAATGTATTAGAATCTTTTCCTCTTCCTTGCCAATTACGCATTTTACATGCTAGTTTGCTTTCCTATATTGTTTGTTTGCTCATCTATCTGTTTATTGCTGCCCTTAGTCCTCCTTCTGCCCCTCAAATACAATCCTGATGCAGAAAAATTTTTCTTGAGTACATAAGTAATGGAAGTACCTTCTCAATCATTAGTGATTACACTTGAGAAATGATGGAGGAAAGGTGAACTGCCAGGAACTCAAAAAGAGCACACAAAATATATTGAGGCAAAATTTATTCCACAGGCAGCACTGTGGAAATATTGCAAAAACTCAAATCCAAAAAAACCCAACCAACCAAAAACCACAAAAACAAAACAAACCCAACCCAAAACAACAAAAAAAACACCCAACCTCTCTCCATATTCTTCGTATCCCTTCTTCTGCACTAGGATAGCTGGCTACTGTTTTTTTAACATATTCCATTTTCTCGTAACATATTTAGAGAAGATATGAAGAGAGAGCTCTATTACTTAGATGATTTTCCCAAGAGACTCTGTCTGTCATTTCCAAAAGATGGATTTTTCCAAAGTTTATTAACTTTACTCTGCTACTCTATTCCTTTCTGTGGGTTTGTGAGAACTATCGTTTCAGAAACACTTCCAACACATTAATAGGTCACTTAAACTTCTCCATGCGTTTTCCCTATGGAGTGAGAATATAACCTAAAATAGTCACATTCTGTACCTCCTCCACCTTCTGAAACAAAAGCAAAGCTGTCAGTGTGGCTTTGCAACGCCATTCAGGCTTGCTATGACCTGTCATGCTGTTATTCCTCAACAACTGAAGTCTACCATTATCATGAACTTCTGTTCTTTGGATAGCTATTTAAATTTCTCAGAAACAGACATATGACAAATAGGTGAACTTCTTGTTCTTCTCATGCATAATCAGTGACATTGTATATCTGAAGAAGCTGGAAAAGCAGGGCAAGATCTTGATGAGCCATTGAATACATCAAGTGGAGAAACTTGCAGTTCCAGAATAGACGGATTTGTCTATCTTTACTCATGTTGATAGTACTTTACTCCATAAGTAATTACGTTGATTTAGTTCATTACTCCAGGTTTAAGTATAAATAATGCCAGAAAGAAAACTTTGGCTGAAATAATGGCAGGGGGAAACAGTGACATAGCACTTGACTTTGCGTTTCTTAAGCAAACAGTTCCCTCGCTAGATGCACTCACAGTCAAACAGTTCTCTCACTAGCTGCAACTTACGGTTAAAGACTGGAAAACCATGTTAATGATTTATTCATGCCCAATAAGAAATTTAAACTGGTTAGATTAAGTATTTTTAATAAAATACAAATATAGGATGCAAACACAAGCAGATAAAGCAAACTAAGTTGGATAACTACTGCTATTTACATAAAAGTATGCAGCAACACACTTAATAAGCACGTGAACATACAATGTTTAAGTAACAATTTAATTGGGGAATACCAACATAAACTAGAAAATTCGAAGGTAGGTTTTTCTTCAGTGTGACGACTCTCATAAATTTAAAATGTAACATAACAGAGATCAGCCAAGGGCAGGAGTGACATATATAATCAGATATATTGCAGACATTTATGTCCTTCACTATCCAACTCCTACTAGATTTTTTTTTATACCAAATAGAAAAGAAATAGAACATTCTCAAGAATGTTCATCTAAAATAGCAAATGAATTTTGAAGTGCTCATTTCTCTCCACTCACTATAAAAGAAATCTAAACTTGTTTTAGTCCAGACATCTACATGAAAGTCCCTAAATTATGATGAAATTAACCCTCCACAAAGTACTGGCTCTATGGGTGCCCTCCTCAAAGCTCACACATAACTGATATAATCATTTCACTGCAAAAGAATAAATTCAATTGAAGACTTGACATAAAACAACACCTGATTAAGTAGAAATCTGTGTAATCCTAGAGGATAAAGACTCCCCGTGGGTGAGCAGCACTGACATCTGAAGTGAAATGCTGAGCTAGAGGTGTCAATAACGGCAACTGGTTGAGAAAGAGAAAAGAACAGGGAGAAGGTTATCCACGCAGAGAACATGAACAGAGATTCATGCAAAGAACACTTGCTGTGAAGTCATACCTATGCATCAAGTTTAACTAGGACAGTCTGCAGTTTACTGCAGTGTTTGTTACCCCAACAAAAGAGGCTGTGCCATCTTTCGGGGTATAAAGATCATACATCTTCAGCTTGTGTTCTTTTTCCTATTTTACATTTCACGGTAATCACCCTAGACTCCACATCAGCAAGTGCTACCCTGTAGCAGAGTTGCCAAGAACTCCATTAAAGTAGCTTCACTATTAGAATGCACCACTGGGCCCCAGCTTCTGATACAGCAGCTACAAAGCCAAGGTTTCTGCCACAAAGAGACATTTAAGTGCATAAATAGGTGGCCAGCCCAGCCTAAACCACGACAATAGGACAATTCAATCTCCATACTGTGTAAATTCAGTACATCCCAAAACTGCATGTGTGAGGATCCGTCTGCACCATGCTTGCATCTGAAGCTTTTTCTCGCAGACAGCAGATCTTCTCTGCTGTCAGGACATGACAACAGTCACTTCCCAGTTGTCCACTTGTCTGAGAGCCCAGATGACACCTGAAACGGTTAGGATGTGTCCTGGTGAACAGTGCTGGCAATGACAACCCACCTCTGTACGGCACCATTGGCAGGGCAAAACCCCTAGTCCCAACACAATAAATGCATACATCATATCATCAAGAGCAACCACAGGTACACTGGTGAAGCTGGAAACTATCTTGACAGCCTGCTCCTGAGGCTTACCTGGAGGAAAATGGAAAAGCAGCAGAAGCAAGCCACGTCAAACATTTTGGGCTAGAAATAGCCCATGGGCTGACGGCTGGTCCTCCCTGTTCTCTCTATGCAGTAACATCTTAAAGCAACTTTAATGAGCTATCTCTTCAAGGTATCCCCGACATATAGCAAACACCTACTACAAGATGTTAATTGGATCCCAGAGATTAGTAGTGTCAAAGCTATGTGAATAAAGGATTAAACAGACATGCCAGCACAGAGGAATTCTGTACATGAACAGATCAGAGAATGAAGGCCTTGTGATTGCATTTCAAACATATTATCTTGGAAATTGTCAGCCTTCATATTTTATTAGTGCTTTTAGCTAGGGCACAGAATAATATCAGGATGCTTTTATGGCAAATCTAATTAATCAGCAACAGCATTTTGAAGACTCCTCAAGTTCATCTTCAATTTTTGTCACCTGGTTGAGATGGTTTTAGCTGTTTTCGTCATTAAGCACTGAAATGGAGAACTTTAAACAAACAAACAAAAAAAACCCCAAACACCAAAGGCAAAACCCCAAACCCACAACATTTAGATTCCTAGTTCTTATATGCAGCTAACAGCTTAACAAAAGATTAACCTCAGTTTGATATTTCGGCTCCTTCAACCTATAATTACAGAGTAATTCACAAGGGCACATTCCAGGAGTTAGTGTAAATGTTAAAGGGAAGAATGCTTCAAAGTCTCTGAGGAGTTCTACTTTTTTGTGAACCTGGCTAAGCTATGGAGAATGCAAATTGATGTTTTACTAATAGATAATAAAAAAGGCTGAGAACACTGAACAGAGGGTTCCCCATAATCATTTAAAAAGTAATGTAATGCCAAGTCAAGCAACATATGCCTTTCCTTTTCCCATCCAATGATACTTACTTTCCTGAAGCTTACTACTTTCCTGTCTGCCTCTTCTTTTCTGTAAACTTTTAAATTTCTTTGTGAAGAACAGGTTTGGCAAACACATATACTTCAAAGCCAGGCCCTACCATCATTTCCTGAGTGCTTATAAATCACCTGCTAAATACCTAGAATGGATTTTCCACTGCCTTGTCAGTCTGACCACAAAAAATGAAAGATGGTTGACTCAGACAGAAAACAACCATGTCAATAGATTTAGTAGATCAGAACCTGAAACTGGGCTGCTACTCAGAGTCAAGCAGGTATAGGGAAGTAAATTGTAACTGAATAATCATACTTCTGTCAAAATCCTCAGTTCCGATGAACTGTAATAGCTGTTGCATCCACAGTGAAGGAAGTAGCCCAAGTGAAAGCAAAAAGTTATGAAAAGCCCTATCAGAGTCAAAATTGCCTAATATAGTAAGGGATAACTTCAGAGGCTTAAACTACACTTGCATATGGCACTAGAAATAGGGAGGGCTTGCAGAATGGGATAGTTATTTCTTTTGTACTTTGTGTCTTCGTAGCAGTTTCTGGTATATTCAGAACAAGAAGCTGTCTCTGAACCTATTTTATCTCAATAATTGGAGGAGTGCTGAATTTTACATAAAATGTAATATATAGATCCTATGGTTTTTCAGTAAAGCATATGAAACACAAGATCACAGAGTAAAAAAAAATAAATCCATGATCAATGCAAGGCTGATGACTCGGTCCCCCAATTTCGAAGGGGAAAAAGGAAATAATCACAACCTTAGCAAGATATGATTATTATTGGGGTCTAGGATAAAAACAACTACACCATCAAGCTTAGATATAGGCTACTAAAAGACCATAAATCAGTCAATGAAAAAGCCACTGTATGGCCAGTGTCAGATAGACTGGGTAGATAATTACAGAAGAGTAAGAATTGTCCGACATGACAGACATGACATAGTTTCCAAACTACTATAAGAAGAGAAAGCAGTGACATAAAGTAAATGGAGATCAAAGTCNAAAAAAAACAAAACAGAAAACAATACAAAATACATCAATACCACCACAGAGAGCCAAGTGTGAAGAAAACTTCGCTGGGCTATATAGCACTTGGGACTTGGAAAAAGCTATTGTGAAGGACAAGAATAGCATAGATTACCTTTTTCTAAGAGTTGGGGTGAGGGGAGATGAAAAAATCCCTGAGAGCCCAGCAAGGTCAAACAGGATTATGTTCAATAGTAGTTCAGAGGAACCTTTAGCAGCATTGAGTAAATGTTGGGTAAGGGACTGTTTGAACTATCTATCAAAAGTAAATAATCTTTTCTTATTTTCAGTCCTGGGCAGCAGAACTTAGAACAGATGATATTCAGAGCATAAAGTAGTGAGCTAATCCTCATTAAGAGTACACTCAAATGAGGGGCAAGGGAGCAAAGCAATTGCATGGGAATTTATAAACATCTTCCATAGGTTACTGAAGCTATTGAAACTTGTTGCATATAGCAGAAACAAAGGCCAAGGTAAACCCTTTTTATTTTTTAAGGTCTTAGAAGTAGGGAACATTAATATTCACAGTCGTTTGAACAATAATAGGTCTATTTAAGTAAATGTTTCCCTCAGATTCATATACACAGACTTTGAGTTGTGCATAATACATGAAGGAAGAACACATTCATGAACTAATCTGATAGACTGATATTTATGACAACCGTCAACTTTCACTGATACAATCAAACAGTTAAAAGTGGATTTCAACATAAGAAAAACAACTTAGCCCATATTACGTTATGGCATCCTATTGACACTGCATGATCCAGTATAGCGCAGAGATCCCTGACTTAGCAGAGAGTCAAGAGCACTGTGTTGTTAGTGATTGAGAGAGACGTTTATAACAACTTGTACTCAAGCTAATTATCCCTTTAAGAGGCAATAGCACTTGTGACTCTTTAGATTCTAGGGTGCATATTTCTGCAACCTGTTTTGGAGTAAACCTGGAACCAAGCATCCTCAACACCAATGACATGGAAAACTTGAATGGGCAATATTAGAAGATTCACAGAAAACAAGAAGCTTAAACACCTTTTGCCTGCTACTTTCTGCTAAGTTCAAAGCATGCTTCAAGTGCAGACTGCTTTTTCAGCCTCAGCTAAATTGCACCTTGTAGTAAGATGTATATTAAGAGACTTGCCAGAATAAAACACTCCACTTTCAAGTGAATTTAAATAGTAGAAATGTAGAATCCTACAAATTCAAATTACTGACAGGTTGTTCAGAGTAAGAAGAAAAAAGGATAACAACATCATGTAATGGACGTTACTGCAGTACTCTTGCATACGCATCGAGCACACATAAATGCACTCTTTCAAATTTACTAATAAACAAGCAAATTATTGAATAAGCAAACCCGGGCTGGGGCAACCCCTGGTATCAATACAGGCTAGAGGATGAAGGGATTGAGAGCAGCCCTGCTGAGAAGGACTTGAGGGTACTGATGGATGAAAATAAGAGCATGAGCCGGCAATGTGCAATTGCAGCCCAGAAGGCCACCCAAATGTGAGCTGCATCAAAGGAAGCGTGGCCAGCAGGTTGAGGGAGGTGATTCTGCCCCTCTACTCTGTTCTGGTGAGACCCCACCCGGAGTACTGTGTCCAGCGTTGGAGCCCTTAGCACAGGAAAGACATGGACCTGTTGGAGCAGCTCCAGAGAAGGGCAACAAAATTGATCAGAGGGATGCAGCACCTCTTCCATGAGGACAGGCTAAGAGAGATGGGATTGTTCATCCTGGAGAAGAGCAGGCTCTGGGGAGACCTTATCATGGAGTTTCAATACCTAAAGGGGGCTTATAAGAAAGAGGGGGACAAACTTGTTAGCAGGACCTGTTGCAATAAGACAAGGGGTAATTGTTCTAAACTAGAAGAGGGTAGATTTAGACTAGATATAAGGGGGAAAATTTTTTACAGTGAGGGTGGTGAAACACTGGAAGAGGTTGCCCAGAGAGGTAGGAGATGCCCCATCCCTGGAAACATTCAAGGTCAGGTTTGACGGGGCTCTGAGCAACCTGGTCTAGTCGAAGACATCCCTGATCATTGCAGGAGGGTTGGACTAGATGACCTTTAAAAGTCCCTTCCAACCCAAACTATTCTGTGTTTCTATATTCTAGTAATAGTTAATATCCTAATTGTTGGCCTTTGCCCAAGTCTCAAATTCTGAAAACTGATTGCTCTCCATAGCTTTTCTCCCACAAGAGATCCATGGTTCTCCCATACTGATCCAGAGATTAGCATGAGTTGGTGGATTTTGTAAATGATCCAGCCTCTTCCATTTCTTCTGTTTCTGTGGTTAGAAGCATGGGCCTCTATTGCTAGGTTTAGAACAAAGTCGACTACTTCCAGCTTCTTTCAAAGGCACCCAGTGGCCAGAGACTATAATACAGACCAAAAGCTGTATTGTTTCCTTTCTTTCCATTCTCCCGTCCCTCTCGCCTGCAGGCAGATGAGTGCAGGGAAGCTCATCAATAAATAAAATTATTTGACTCAGGTTTCATCCTTAAAGTTTGGTTGGAAAGCAGTTCAACAGATCATAATTTGAATAGATGCATGTTACTAGGAGAAAACGTCATAAAGACCTCCTAAAACCCACACATAACAGTATATTGAATCTTTATTTCATTATAATCAGTCTTCCTAACAAGACTGAATGGGCAAACCCAACAGCTGGCATTACCAGCTGCTGCATCATCAGGTTCTAACAGTGCAGAGATAAGATAGGTCTTAAGGATTTAAGGAGAAGACAGCAGAGGACACTTACAGGTTCCGGATGCCAATTTGCAAAGCTAAATAGGTAGAATGTAGAGGAATGACAGAATAACAGGTATCTATCTGGGGGGTTTTGTGTGGTTGTTTCTATTGGAAAGCTCCTTGCCTGATCTTCCACCCTGCGTATTTTCTTTGTCTGCCTTACCTAGATATGCCTCATACCTAAGGGCAAGAAGCAAGATAGGTGAACCACAAATAACCTCCATGTTAACCCCATTAAAGTTTTTCTTCTACTCCCCACAAGGTCTTTTGAAACTTTTTTGAGGCTTGGCAGCAAGTACAAGGAAGCTGGAATGCACACATTGGTGCTTACACTACCTCAATAGCCAAATGAAGACAAGCTCCATATGCTTTCAGTTGCCTCTGAAACATCACTTCAGTGCTCTAGATCAGGATACTACAGTGACTTAGGTAATGACCCCATTGGGGTCGGCAATTCTCTGTGTCCCTGCCCTTTTCAAGTTTCCACCAGTGCGTATGAAACTACCAGCCTCTGTGCAGAAAACAGTCATCATTCCCCATTTACCTCCAAAGGTTTGGTGTCTTTGAATGCTCACGCACAGACCACACTATTCTTAAACCAGATTTTGGATGGCAGGATATAAGTCAACACAAAGGTTTATATTTTTCCTAGTTTGCTGTTTATGAAAACATTCATACATCAAAATGCTTACATGGCATCCTCTAGCACTGTCCTTTGCTGCTGGGCATCTCAGAGTTTAATGGGCGTATATACTCACTAGCAAAATGGCTACCTACCAAACAACATTAATAAACGTTCTGAGTTTTGATCAGACAGCACACTTCTCTAAGAAAAAACATACTTCAAAGCCTTAGTTGCCAGTTAAAAGCCTTAGACGTTACAAAATCTACAACAAGCTTTGCAACGTGGTAATACAGTTTGTTTGTTTTCTTCACCTGTGATCCACTCTTCATAAATTGCCTGGCATTCTAGAGAGACAATCACGGTAGCAATAGTACTTATTTTTGCCCACTGGCACAAAGCAGCAACGGAAATATATTTTGTTTTGTTCTTGTTCTGAAAGCAATTCATTTCTCTCCGACAAATTCACAGCTGAATTCACACCATCAAATGGCAGAAAATGGCTTGGTTTCATGAAACTTGATAAAACATGGACCAACTTTGTCACCAGGTTCCTGATACAAAATTTTCCAAGACACAAGAAAGTTGTGGACAATCCTCTGATTCACATCTAACATACGTGTCTGTGTATCTTTTGGATACAGTGTATCTTTTGGAGCAGTTTGCATGTGCTCCAGAAGTACAACACCAGCTTAATGTATTAAACATGAATAGGCCAGTTTGTATATTACATGTTAGGAAAAAGCAAGGGAGACATTTGCACACTAAACAAACCTAAGTAAATAATAATAAAATAACTAGTAGCTTGGAACATGTTTGGTGAATTACTTAAATAATTATGCAATATTACTTGTTATTTCTATATCAATAACCTATCAGCCACACCAATAACCATGTACCGTACTGCCTTAGGGCTGTGATTTCCAAGCATAATGCTCCCACAGGATCAAAACCACCCACCCTTCTATTAGTCTTAAACTGTACTTTGGTATATGATCTATTTTTAATCTAGATTTGTACAGAACGCAGCACAACAGTTTTCATAAATGACAAATTTTCCAAGATACCACTAGAACAAAACACTTATAACAACACTTTTGTTTTATCCAATGTATCAACAAGTATTCTTACCCTGTGCCCAATGTATTCATTGACCAACTAAAAGCATCAGGCTAAAAAGTAGGCCCTTAAGCACATCAAGTCTTTATCAACTGCACTGTCACTTTTCAGTACCTCTCTATAGGAAACCGCTTATCTCATACATTTCTCTATCCATCACAAAATACTCTTTTTCCCATCCATCCTTTTCTCTCCACAAAATTCCAAGGCATCAGAAAAACCAATTAGGGCAAACACTTTACTCTTTTGGAAAAGTTCATGTTGTATTTTATAAATCCTTACCTTGCATAATACTACATAAAATTAACTTTCACAATGGAAAGACTGGTCACAAGTGTATGATGAAAGTGT
This sequence comes from Stercorarius parasiticus, assembly GCA_013396915.1. NCBI lineage: Eukaryota > Metazoa > Chordata > Aves > Charadriiformes > Stercorariidae > Stercorarius > Stercorarius parasiticus. Next base: position 13,841 of record VWZL01000286.1, on the reverse strand, counting down.
ATTTAACACCCTTGGGACAAAAAAGCTAAGCTATCTAGGCAAAGCTAGTTGGTTATGTTCCCTTTCCCAGTGGAAAGAGACGGGTATCTCCAGGGGTAATTCTGTGTCTAAAAGATGATGGATAGAACCCACAGCAGTGCTCTTCTTTTCATAGAATCATAGCATGGTTTGGGTTGGAAAGGACCACACAGATCATCTTGTTCCAACCCCCCTGCCATGGGCAGGGACACCTCCCACTAGACCAGGTTGCTCAAAGCCCCATCCAGCCTGGTCTTGAACACTTCCAGGGATGGGGCATCCACAACTTCTCTGGGCAACTTGTTCCAGTGTCTCACCACCCCCACAGTAAAGAACTTCTTTCTAATATCTAATCTAAATCTCCCCTCTTTCAGTTTAAAACCACTATCCCTCATCCTATCGCTCCACTCCCTGATAAAGAGTCCCTCCTCGCCTTTTCTGTAGGTCCCCTTTAGGTACTGGAAGATGACTATAAGGCCTCCCTGGAGGCTTCCCACTGCTGTAGAGGAAGCCTGGCTAGCTTGCTTAGACTGTCTTTTAGACAGAAATTTTTAGATACCCAAAGTGTATATTCCTACCTTTTGTGACTCTACCTCCTCCATGTCTTCATTCTGTGTTCAAGATCTGTCACCATCCCCATTAACCTAAATTATCCCAGAACTATCATTTAGTGATAGCAAGACTGGAGATTTTCAGTAATCTGCCCTCCTCTCCCAAAGTGTCAATGAAGATATTTGAAAGATAAACTGCTCAGTTAAATCATCTCTAATGCATACAAATATGTTTAACATTTTGTGCTTCCTGCTGAGATAGAATATCATTCAAATGAACTAGGAAATATTAATGTAAATATGCTGAATATTAATTGAAATATGAAATATTATAATAAAATTCTGACTTAACTTTTTTAAATGTTAGTGTAAAAGACATTTCTAGAAATAAAGCTCAACAGTGTCTAAATACTGGCAAAAGTTGCCAGAAGTTTAATAGTGAAGCCATTCATCAGTGTCTGTGTCCCTAAACTGTTTCTTCTCCTACTTGTTCAAATAAAGAGTGGAACTGAATGGAGAATTGTTTCCCTGTCACACTTACAAGGAGTTAAGGCTGCTCTCTCAGAATCATAAACCCTCTATTACTTTATTACCTAGATGAAAGTTTTCAAAGAATCTTTTACCCTCTTCAGAAAAGATTAATCTTTTAGCTAAATGTGCGTCCTTTGGTATCCCCTACGGGTTTTCTTCTTTTCCAGTACTTCTAGTTATTACTTTTGAATCTTGTCCATCAAGTCTGGCATTGTGGACCCTGCAGCACTCATGGCTTATTAGAAGTGCTCAAAAACGCGCTGAAAACGTGTGTGCTTCTGAATGTTTCTGTGCTGTTGATATGTGTAAGGACATCGCTACTGTTTTTAAAAAGTCATTGATGTTTAGGCTGCAACTGACCAATTTTGGCTTTAGGCATATTCAGCTCCAAACAAAAAGCCTAGAAAAATATTTTTAAAGATACTTTGAGGTGTTTCTTTCTACTTACAAGGGGAAAGCAGCCACAGTTTGTCATGTAAAAATATGTTTTATACTCCAAAAAGTCCACTGGAAAGGAAACTGTAAACCCTGGTTTAAAATTAGGCTGAAATCTCTGTAAGATCGCTGCAGCATAATATATGGGTTTATGAGATCCCAAGATATAGCTATAAAGAATGATGAGTCTGGCAAAAAAAACCCAAACATATATAACTCATTTTCTTTCCTGCTCTGAACATCTGTAACTAGGTAGAGGACACCTAATCTACTGTTTCTGTAAATCACTGTATACAGTGATATACACAGACACACAGTCACGTTTTTACTGTATACAGTGATATACACAGATACACAGTCACGTTTTTTCTTCCCCCCACCAAAAAAAAAAAAAAACCAACCCCCAAACTAGAAATTAATATTAGACTACCTGAGAGAGCAGAAAACCAAAACAATATTTATTTTATAACATACTTATAACATACAAGTAAGCGAGAGCACAGCACAGGTAAAGCCTGTGAAAGAGTTAAATACACAGTTAGCAAGCAGTCTCAGCCCTACAGTAAAACACTTCAAATATTGGGAAAGTGTAACAAGAAGACAGGAATCAATAGGCTTCCTCAGAGACTAGAAAAGACACTTAACGGGGATGAGTTGTTAAGATTTCCTCCATGGATTCCCACTGCTATTCTCTCCATATTCGCATTTTCTTTCTCCTTATCTCTCTCACTAGAGGATTACTTATATCATCCTCATTCCTCTATGGACCTTGTACCTCCATGTGAAACAGGAAGATATGGTTCTCACCGCTGCACCAAGCAATACCTCAATTCAAGCTTCATTACTAGCTCAAATCTTAAGCCAGATTTATCAGCACATTAGCCAAAGTTAATGAGCCCACATTTTAACAACTCTGGACCCAGTCATGGTCTGAGTGCATGCAAAAGGCATGCAAAGACCAAAGAGGAAGCTTGACTATAAATGAAATGTCAGTAGTTCCTGAATTGTGTGCTTCTCTCATCTTTCTAGACAGGGCATGTTTCTTACCCACAAGATTTCTTTATTTAAAAAATAAAAATAAATTTTTAAAAAAAAAAAGAAATGTAGCAATACTGACTCTCATTTATGGGAGATCATAAATCATTCTGCTGTCAGCATTTCACATAGTAAGAAAAAAGCACTGAACTAGTCAATGTGTATCAAAAACCTTCCTGTCTCTGGTGCTCAATTGTCATTGCTATTGTGAAGTCAGTGCAAGTCCCTGAAATGAACCTTTTAACTGAAAATGCTTTACTGGAAATTTGCTTTCCCACTAGCTGGCACAAAGAATCAGGTGATGGTTCTGAGTGCTCACAAGACATGGCTGTTTTAAAAGGGCATTTTCAACCACGGAGCAATCAAAAAAGTGTGTTTTAGGGTAATATGTACCTGAGCAAGCTTTTCCGAGGGTATCTTGTGAAGACCTGTGGCATCTGGAAGGATATCATTGGTGCCTGGCTGCATTTAGTTTTCGGCCTTTTTCACAAGCACCTTCCTTCCTCTGTGAAACCATTTTCTATTAAATTGACTGGTATGTTTCTGTCAGTAACTGAAAGCTTCCATTTTAACCCATCTAGCAGTCATCTTAGTGACAGCGAAATAAAAGACTCAAAGTCCATATGGTTATATAATTCATTTTGGTTTTTTTCTTCATTTCTTCATTACAATCATGGATATTTTTCAGAAGCTTTTATATGAATGGAACATATGTGTCAAATTCTAAATTGGTTGCCTTTATGGTTATAGCATATAACTTAATCAGAGGGCAGAAAATTAAAACTTAAATGCAGCAGGGGTGAATATTCTAAATATTCTCACCTATTTTAGAAAGATTGGTTTCTGTACCACTAAAAGATATCCATATAGAGAGACCAGAATCACAAAGATAAACAGTTGGGCTTAATGTGACAGCCACTTCTTGCTCTCAGCAGCCTTGCATCAAGTGGTTGGTTGGCATTTTATGGTGCTTGCTCTTGGACAAACCACTGTTAAAGACATTTTTAGGGATAAGTGCTGTAGCACTCAGTTTGACCGCTTCTGGAGCCTGAAGTGGGAACCTCCCAAGAGACACACCATTTAACAGGGAGATTAACCCTGTGCCACTTTGGATAGAACAGGAGGGCAGCAAGAGGGTGGAGGGGAAGAGGGCAGTCAGGAAGGCAAGTGAGAAGTAGCATGGTGGAAAGACACGTAAGAGAAGAGAAAAGAAGTTAACTTTGTAAGAACTTGGAAAGATTGAACTGCAAACACTTTATTCACATGAAAGCACAGAATTCAGTTCTCTTTTAGTTCCACCCACTCTGCCATAATATTCTGTCTGACAATAAAATCACTGTCACACCTCCGTGCCAGGACTTGAGCAAATCTAAAGGAGAGAAGCCACATTCTAGCAAAGATAAAACTCATCAAAGCCAGGGTATCCTTGGGCAGATCCTAATACAGCATTTTTAAATCCCTGAAAAACAAACTCTAAAACCAATAAACATCCTCCCTGTTTTGATCCAAACCAACAAAACAACCAAGAAAACAAAACCCTGAATCACCAGCTGAAGACTCAAAACAAGAAATGTAAGTGCATTGTAGTGATGACTAGAATAAAAAAGATAATAAACAATTCTGAAAGTTAATCGGCTCCTCATAAGCATTTACATAACACATTTATCATTACACCCCATTACCTTAACAGAGCTGCATTAATGTTGGCTCTTTCAGAGTTATCAAAGTATATGAAATAGTCAAAACAAAAAATTACTGAGATTTTGTATAACCCCATTGTTTACTTCAGGTATCTGTTTCAGTGTAAGGAATAGCAATAGAGCTCACTCTAAAAAGAAAACCTCTACAAATACAGACCCTCAAAATTCAAACATACTAAGTTATGCTAAATATTTCTGACAATTAAAGAAAACCGGGGGTTGTGGGGGCATTGAGGAGGGGGAAGTATTTTCCAGCATGCACTCCTCAACTACATAACATTTCCTTACAAGAAACAGATCATTCCTTGCAAGTCTGGTAAAAAATATCACTATTCTGACATTCTGTTTCATTTCAGAATGAGACTAGATAAGTACGCTTAAGGTATTTGCCTTGAAATTGCAGTTCATTAAGTGTACTGCACTGAAGACTGTCAGAAAAAGAGACCTTCATTTAAAAAAGTGAATCTTTAGAGGAATATTTCACTCCTGATACCAGAAATTATAAACTGAGAGTGACTGGGGTTGACTTCTCAGTATGTGAAGGAGTTCCTCCTGCACATTCAGTCTAACCGTGAAGGCTGTGATCTGGGTGCTAAGCAGTGCCAGATGCAGTCTTTCTCCTTAAGGACTTCCATTGAATGAAACTACAAAATCCTTTCACATAATTTCCTTAAAAATATTTATTAACCTTGTGCCAAGAGGTACCAGTATTCAAGAGGTAAGTGGTTACATACACCAATATCAAGCTGGGTAAAATCAATTCCCAGTGCTTAGTTATAAAGCCTTTTCTTATATACAGGATGAACAAACTATTCTTTGAGATTACTATTGACACATCATTTAAAAATGAAGGGTGATAGATGACTCTTCCATAATTATAGAGACACCTGACTTTAATCAATAGCAGGCAAATTTTATCCAGACTAATGCTGAAGTTGCTATTCAATCATAAGAGCTGTCATTTCACTTGAAAATGACTATGGATTCCATGATAAATGAAACATCATGGGGAAGATCCATTAAACTTGACAAATTCAAGAGGAGTGCCAAGGAAACAACACAAATCAATATTTGATATTTATCAGTTTGACAAAAAGCATTTGATAGAGTGTGCAGAGGCGGCTCATGAACACTCATGGCTTGATATGTTTTGTTCTTAAAAACATAGTCATACATACCGCATCCTCACAACATCATGTGCAAAAAGATAATCTTTCAGAGGCCAATCTAAATGACATGGCCCACCCTCAGCAGTGTCAGGTATGTCTATGCTGTTGCCCTATGTTTAATATCTTTTCAGTTTTGGCAAATAGCAGGGAGATCAGATCTCAGTGCATCTGCTGTCTATGATTCAGATGGCAGACTATATGAACTTTGCAAAGGGCAAGTCAAAGCCAAACACTACAGCATCTATTAGCAATGTTTTGCTGATGACTGTGGAGTACAAATAGCTTATTCGTTGACAGAGTGTCCTTAATCATTCCTCTAAAAGTGCAAAGCCCTGAGCAATTTATGGGCCAAATCGTGACTGGCTTGTAAGTAGCATGGGGGCACAAAAGCCCAGAAGGCTAATCATCTTTGCTTTCATTTTTGTGATCCTGAATATAGTCAGGACACATGAGCAACGTTCTAGGTATAAAGGTGACAGTTGATTAGAAGCCAAATATTTTCTACAGATAACCTTCTTCTGCATCAGTTTCCCCTTTCTTTTCCTACTAGTGCCCCAAGTCAGAGTAAAACCTTGGGTGGCTGCTTTAAACAGAGGAAAGAGGATATAGAGATCATCTTCTATGCAAACATAAAAGGAGACATCTCATGCATTGGGATGCTAGAACTTCCAGCATGACATAGTGCTCTGCATACAGCGAGTCCTCATGACTCAGATGCTGTCGACTGTGGTCCACTCTGCAGAGTGACAGAAAATGTGAAGGACAGTCACTGCTGTTGCTGTCATCAGTTTTTCTCCTTCCTCTTCAGGATGTAATATGACCTACACCACCTCATACTTCATATGACAATATGCTGCAGTTGGATTAGAAGGGACTAATGAAGTGTGTGTGCCCATGAATATATGCACGTGAAGCTTTGATATAGTCTGATTGTCTGATGAAGTTTCATGCACTTAGGCCAGGAGCTAGAGTATTTCAGCACTTGAGTTTGGTAGCTGCACAGCCATGCTCACCCACTTGGGCTTGGGTTATCTAGTTTAAAAACAAGATTATGTAGCCCTGCCTTTGGCTGCTGTATATTCTCACCATTAGTTTGTAAACCTGTTACACAAAATATGTTTATCAGATCACTTACCAACACTGTAGTATCATTGACTACTAAAAATGATTCCCTGACCATACAGGAAATGTAACAGAACTATAGCGTACAAGGTATGTTTCAAATGACTTGAAAAGTCTAATTTCTAATGATTATATCAGAGCACTGGCAGAAGGGCTTTCAACATTAAAGACTTTTTCCAGGACAAACAGACGTCTCTCTAGACCTGTAAGACACTAGGCACCGTTAGACAATAGCCAGGTCACTCAAACATCAGAAAAACTATTTCTCAATTATGACCTTTACTTTCAGCTAAAGTCAGGTAAGTGATCCTTTGAAAACACCAGTCTCTCTCGACTATCCCTCCACCCAGTAAATCCCCAATACCAGAGTTTTGGTGCAGAAAAAGGATTGCAACATTGCAATGTGGAGGGAAAACCAAAAATGTCCCATATGATCTTCCTGAAGTTCTCAGTATCAGATTTGTGTAAAGATGCTACCAATAAAATCTCAGAATCACTTTAAATAAATACTTAGATACACTTGCTTTTTCATAAAATTACAGGAAGTATCTCAGTGGTTGATAAATAAATAAGCACAGTTACTTTGAAGAGCTGTTAAATAAGATGGAACAGTTTCCATTATACAGTAAGTGACCGCGAGACTGGAATGCAAGCCCAAACATAAGATGATTATCATGATATAGACAGCATGAGAAAAAGGTCTTTTTGATATAGATACAAATAGGCTGAATCAAAAAAAGTAGTAGGAAATTGCAAGCAAGGCTGGACAGAAGGTCAGGTGGGGCGTCAGTGAAAGCTGTGCCATTGATTTCTTTGCATTCCAGATGTTTCCCAGAAGATTTAGGGATGAAGAACATTTTATCAGAAGACAACTGTATGCAAAAAGTGAATGAAAACAAAACAAAAAACGCAGAGGAAGATCACAAAAAAAAAAAAGTCGTTCATTAACAGTTTGCAATTAGGGCATTGGCTACGGCAGTTGCAGGTAGTGTTTTTCATAGGTTTTCCTATCTCCAGTAATTTCTTATTTTCAGCTCTCTAACAGAGGCAACATCTGCGTGAAAGTTCACCATTTTTCTGAGCTTCCTACATTGCCTGATCTATTAAACCTGTATCTAGTAAACAAAAAAGGCATAATATGAGGAAAATACCTAGCCTTAGTTGTGTCTTTTCAAACTTGAAATGGTTTAAATGGACTTGATTTTCTGAAACTCATGCTTTTTAAAACACAAGACACCAGAAAAGCAAAATTTCCAGATGCTTGAAAGAAATATTGGGTGCTACAATGGAAACTGTTGAATTCCTAAAGTATCTGAAGTCTAAACCGAAAAGCCACAGACAGACAAAGAACAAAAACCAATTCAGGTGGCAGTTAGCAATCCTGCTTTCTTCCTTTCTTCAGTGTCAGTCCTCCACAGAACAGTTACTTTCAGTTTCATGAGACTTTGAAAGTCTTTTTAGAATTGGGCTTGGAGAATAGAGAGGAAGATAAAACTAAAACTACATCACTTAATCTGCTAGATATATTAAAAAACAACATTGTCAGGTATTTTCATTTCTATACTGGATTAAAAGAGGACAAAATCACAGAATGGTAGGGTTGGAAGGGACCTCTGGAGATTATCTAGTCCAATCCCCCCCTGCCAGAGTAGGTTCATCCAGAGCAGGTTGCACAGGAACACACCCAGGCGGGTTTTGAATGTCTCCAGAGACGGAGACTCCACCACCTCTCTGGGCAGCCTGTTCCAGTGCTCTGCCACCCTCAAAGTAAAGAAGTTAAAGAAGTAAAAAAAGTAAAAAATTATTCCTTGACCATACAGGAAATGTAACAGAACTATAGCGTACAAGGTATGTTTCAAATGACTTGAAAAGTCTAATTTCTAATGATTATATCAGAGCACTGGCAGAAGGGCAGAAGTAAAAAAAGTAAAGTTAAAGAAGTAAAGAAATGAAAAATAAATGTTTGGAAATAACTGAAAAAGAAAAATCATTTGACTAGAATCAAAGTTATTGTGGTTTCAAAATGGAGAAAAAGTATTTTAAAGTTTTTACCTTAGTTCTCAATAGAATATTTTTGTCACAAGTTTTGCATCTTCTCATGGGATATGAGTCAGGGTAAGTATTACTGCTGAAATTCAAAGTGCTTTACCCTTGAAATTCATTGGCCTTGCAATGGGCAATGCTGATTGAAACCTACCTGTTCCTGTATTAAAGCAGTAGGAACTTTTAACTCCCTCTCTCTTTTTAGACTACACCTTAAATATCCTATCTGTATTATATTTAAATACAGGTCTTAGAAGAAAGAAGCATCTTCAGTTTACCAATACATTTATGACAGCCTGCTAGGCTCCACATTGTATTTCACTACCTGTACAGTCATCTTAGAACTTGCACCGTCATCTCTTACCCAGGCCCAGTTCAGCAAGATCTCTGAAGTGCAACACTATTTTTGGAAATTAAACATAAGCACATGCTGCTTTGCTGAGCTTAAAACCTGCAAATGGATACAAAGCACAAGTAGAAGTAAAAATAGAGGTTTTGGCTGTCCACCAGCCCAAAGGTTCCTAGTTTCACTGAGAGACAGCAAATATCCTATTTCAAAATGGTCAATATTTTGGAACTAAACACTGACAGTATTAATCTTTGCTCATTGTTGCTTAGCAAACAATTAAGTGAATGTCTGAGGGAAGAAGTTTTTCTTTCTCCTGACTGCCTTTTTTTAACTTCTCCTCTGTTCTTCACTTTTTTCCTTTACTCGTTGTAAATTGGAGATAGTCATGAAAGAACAAAATAAACACTTTTAATCTACCAGTGAATCTCCAAGAACAGAAGCAAGCTTTTTGCACAAGTTAAAGATACCAAGCCAATTTTTAACAGGAAATACATAACAAAGAAATCACTTAAAAAAAAATCTGATTTTACACAATTTTTTTCAAGATCATGCATTGTATATTTTTGCTGCACAGTTGGAAGATATTCTGTTCTCAAATATTGCAGAGCAAACATTTTACTGACTGAGCAGTCAACAAAGGATCATGGTCAGAATTCAGCCAGACATAGTGACAACATCCATACCAACAAACCCTTCCACTTCCTCCAAAACAATGTCACAGGAAGCTCAACTACCTTGCCAAAATGTTGCTTTTTATCAGTAGCACAAGGTTCTTATAGACCAAGATATTTTATCTGTCATTCCTGTAATTTAACACAGAATATTTGAAAATCATGGCAATAGTCACCTTCTGCAGAACCGTCTATCACCAAAAGAGTTAATCTGTGGGGACAATTTTACTTTGACGTTTTCATCTGGAGAAACTACATGAAACTATATGCAACCTTAGAAACCCTGGAAATGAGATGAGGGATAGATTTGTTATTTGGGACTCAAACTAAACATTTTGGGGTTGAAAACTGTGCAGATCTTCAGATCATAGATTAGTGGTTGACTTCTGTCTCATCAGCATGTTTTTTTCAGAACTTCTTTCTCATGGCTTCCTCAAACAGCCAGGCCAGAATGTTCTTTTACTAAAAATGATATATTACATGTCACTCTAAATATCCTAGTGAGAGCTTCTGTTGGAAGAATTTCCAGCGATATCTGCAGTTCTTCCATCTTCTCAAAGTCATTAATTGCTCATGACTTTCTAGTTCTCAAAGTTCCCTAGAAAGTGTAATATCAGCACATCTTGACCATGAACTTGAACTGCATTGCAAGACAAGAAGGCAGATGGTTGTTTATCATCCTTTGAGTAACCTCAGAGTGTGAATTAGGGGCTGAATTTCACATATTTGCTACCTCTTCTACTATCCTGGCATACAAAAAAAAAAAATTGTAATATTTAAAAAAGAAAAAAAAATTAAAACCACAAAGTAAAACAGAAGAGCATTCCAGCTTGCAACCATTGGTTCAGTGTTGGTTTACTGTCAATGATGAGAAAATGTTTTAAATAGACTTGGCCATTAGCTCTTCAAACATTTGAAGAAAACAGGTCAAACAGAGGAACTCCAGCTTTCAGGCAGAAGAAACCTGCCATAAACAACATTCCGTCATGAACAACAATTTCCCAGTGAAGTTAATGGTCTGTATTATAAGCTTCTATTGGTTCATTCTTTCATCCAAAAAGTGTTTATCTACATTAGACAGAGGAATAATTGATATCAAATAAACTAAGCAGTAAATTTCCTAGCTTATACAGTACAAACTCAAGTCTAAAGGCTCTAATGCTCAATGGGCCAACTTGAAAACAGCCATTTTGCCTGGGGAGATCTATTTGAAAATTCCTGAGAGAGTGTGGCTTTACTATCCTAGACTACTTTTATCATCCCCCTTTCCTGTGCAATTACTTCTTAGAAGTGCTGAGGATTCTGTGCTGGCTGAATATTAACTGTAAAAAAAATAAAGGAAGAGAAAGTGTAGCTATAGAAAAAAAACTATTAAAAAAAAATCTTTGTTTCTGACAGTACTAGAGACAGAATCAGATTTGATTCTTGGACGAAGGAAAGTCTTTCTCTGCCCTATTATACCTTTTTACTTAAATCAATACATTAACTAAAAAAGTCACTTTACCGGTGACTTTCTCAAATTTTCAGTTCTTCCTTTCTAACAAGTTTTTGCTATGATGAACCTTGTTTAAGAGCTTAAAAACATTTAGAGAAAATGTTTATTAAAGTTTCTTAAACCTTGATACTTTGTAATTGTAAATTTCTCTGCATCAAATGTTCTTTCCAGATGGCTAATGTTCTGCCCGTGAGTACAAGCCTCTGCACTATTTTAACATTTGTGATGAAAGGTTTAAAAATTATTACACTCTTCATAACTGAAAAATTCATATTTTAATGAGACAATTCTGCTTGTATGCCTCCCTCGAGGTACTCAATCAAAGCTAAAAAGGAGGAAGAAAAAGCTCTTACACACAACCACCACCATGCTAATGACGTACGTCAGTTAGTTAATGCTGAGGTGCTTTGGGTAAAAAAATGCCTCATTTTCACTAGAAATACCACAGAATTTTTCACACTAAAATGCTTGGTATATTTGTCATGAATCATAAAAAAAGAAAAAAGCTACATTTACAGTACCTAATGGGACTTTCGTAAACTTCATAGTAAAAATGCGTGCACACAGCGTACTTCCTCTATGGAGCAACAATTTTCTGATAAACCCTTTTTACAAAAGGCTCTTGAGCATAAGCAATGCAGAATATAAAATACATCTCACAGCATTTTATGAAGTTAGAGGTATTTCTAAACTAAGCACTCATTTCCTGACTGGCTTTGTCCCAAAAATCATCATTTCATATTATTACTTTTTATCACAAAACTGAACCAAATTCAGGATATGCGATGCTAACAATAGAGGCCAAACATCTCATCACAAGGCTGTGTTTACAGAAGGCTAACGGGCCTAATTCAGAAGGCAAAATAATGAATGGTGTGAAAGCTTTCACATATAAGGGACTCTGACGAATAAGTGCTTATTGCTTCTTTAAGGTCTGAAAACATCTGTGTAGCAAATTTGAAATAGATTTGCCAGTTGGCAGACTTGCAGCTTTAACTATTTTATTTTACTTTTAATATTTTTATTTAATTTAAATATAATTTAACATTTTAATCATATATAAATTAACAATTTAAACATAACTTTAAACTTAACTTTAAACTTTTTAGTAAAAATCCATTTAGAGCTGAAACCAACAACTGCATGTGGCTAGAAATAAAGTGGAATAAAGTTTTGAAAGGAACAAGCATATTAGCATCCCAAGAATGTGCATTTTTTTAAGTATTTAAAGTGTAAACCTTACAAGGACTTCAAAGCAATTTGGACAATATCTATATGACTAATGTGTCTTCTCTGAAGCCTACTCAGAAATATTCTAGTTTCACACTGAAATGTCTCTAAGTCCTTTTTTGAACTCTCTAGAAATACTGAGCCAATTCAAAATATCAGTGTCTTGGCACACCATTTAATAGCACACAGACAGATAGATATCTAAAAGTGATAACTAAAGATGTGAATAAAAGCGTCTCCTGATCGTGTTGTATTCACATGCTAGTCAATGGTAAAGACACGTATATATTAACAAAGTATTTCCAGAATTCCTTGGGTATTTTCTCTAACCTGAAACTAACTCAAACTCTTACCTTTGCTTCTAAAGTATTTCCAGAGGCCTGATGATTGTCTTTGATCTTCTCTAGCTTTACAGATATTGACAGGTTTTTTTCCTCATATCCATCCAACCAAAGCAGAGCTTGAAAATGCAAACACTAGCCTCTTCCATAACATTTCTTCACAGATGGTGCTACACTGTCTCTGGGGACCAGCAGCACGTTCACTCTCATTACTCTGGCATGCATATGCCCTGTGGTTGACCAAGGAAACTGGAAACTTTCCAGCTAGCCTCCCACAGTGGAAGCTAGATACAGAGTGGACAAGTCAGCAATGCCGAAGATTGCAAAAGAAAACGGCCACACATTTTAAAGGGGGGAAGAGGGCAGGGAATAGTGCATTTTATGGGAATTACACCCAGACGTCTTCAGAGCAATTGGCTTAAAATTATTAGGAAAGCTAATAGAGTAGAATATGTATGGGGATTTCATCCTGCTTATCAGCAGAGACAGTATTGTTGCTTTGGGATTAAATCCTAATAATGCACAAATACACAGAGCATATTAACCAGGTATCTAATTATCACTAGCTAGAAAAAACTGCCTTTTGTAGAGTGACAAACATTGGAAAGCTGAATAGGATCGATATTCATTTAGTGATTTGAAAGACAACAAGCAAGTCTGAAAGCTGCATGCCAAAGCCGTGTAGACATAGCATCTGTTTAGCCTAAGTAACACAACAGCAAAAGCATGTGTGACAAGGTGAAAAAAATCCATTTTGCAAGGGCTAGACCTATTTTAAGGAAGTTATTGGACAACATCCAAGGACAGCACGTTCACAGCTTCACACTTATTTTCCTCATGGCACAAGAACAAGCATAACAATAATTCATTAGAGAGTTTCAAAGCAGAACGGTTAAAGGGGAGAGAGAGCATCCCCTGCCTGAGCTGACAGGTTTAACCACATGAGTCAGCAAAAGGGCTGGCAAGAAGAGCCAGAAAGGATGGAAGCTATTTGCTAAAATTCAGGTATCAGACTTCTAAGAAAGCATGAAAAATACACAGGATTCTTCTATCACTTGTTTGCAGCCAAAGCCAGGAAGATACCTTCCCTATCATTAGCACTCATATATTTTTTAGTTTGATCTACACAACACCGGGCCTGCTTGCTAAGA
>VWZL01000284.1:100035-117311 GCA_013396915.1 Stercorarius parasiticus | reverse complement strand
GTTTTTTTTTTGCCCTTTTATTTTTAACCTTTTTTTTTTTTCCCTGTGGTTGCACATTTGCTGTCTGTCGGATGGTTTCTGTAAATGCGGCACAGCTTAGATAATACTAAATAAAGCAGCATGCAAATCCCATCCCCGCATTCGCAGTCCGCAGACATGCAGTGTTTAAAAGGTACAAGACCCACGTCTCTATTTATTCTTTCACCAGCAGATAGGTGGCTGCTAAACATTTGTCTCCAAGCTGTGGGATGCAGCCACCCCACGCAGCTCGGCTCATTTCCCCCGCCGGAGCTGCCGGGGGTCTGAAGGCAACTCCTGTTAGTGCCGATGAGGATTTTCCTCCCCAAAGCAGCCTTTCTTTATGGACCCCTGGACTGATTCAGCCCCCCAGCAGCATCACTGTGGGCCAGAGCAGAGGCTGGAGCCGTGGCTTTCCTCTTCCCCATGCCTTTCAAAGAGGTGTTACCTCTGCCATGGCTTACAAAGGGGGGTCACCACTTCCTACCCCAGGCTTTGGTCTCCCTTGCTCTCTGCAGGAGCATCTGGAGGTGGTGAGAGGGCAAGGACAGCCCCTTACTCCCCTACCAGTGCCCCCAGCTTCACGGGAGCTGGTGGTTCCTCCCCACGTGAACGACCCTCCACACATTCCCACACAACTACAGCTGGGCCGGGAAGCAGCAGCAGCTGTGGGCAGGGGTCAATTTATGGAGGTGCCAGCTACCAAAAGACAGCCTCTGGGCTTGAGGTCCCACAGGCAAATCATAGAATGATAGAATGTGTTGGGTTGGAAGGGACCTCTAAAGGCCACCTAGTCCAACCCCCCTGCAGTCAGCAGGGACATCTTTACCCAGATCAGGTTGCTCAGAGCCTCATCCAGCCTGACCTTGAATGTCTCCAGGGACGGGGCCTCCACCACCTCTCTGGGCAACCTCTTCCAGTGTCTCACCACCCTCATTGCAAAGAACTTCTTCCTAATGTCTCATCTAAACCCACCCTGCTCTAGTTTAAAACCATTGCTCCTCGTCCTATCGCTACATGCCCTTGCCAACAGCCCCTCCCCATCCTTCCTGTAGGCCCCCTTCAGGGACTGGAAGGGGCTCTAAGGTCTCCCCGGAGCCTTCTCTTCTCCAGGCTGAACCCTCCCAACTCTCTCAGCCTGTCCTCACAGCAGAGGGGCTCCAGCCCTCGGATCATCTTCGTGGCCTCCTCTGGCCCCGCTCCAACAGGTCTGTGTCCTGTGGGAAGGTGTAGCCAGCAACGGTGTGGACCAGCCCAGCCACCTTTTCCAAACAGGCGAGCGGGAGTTAGCCAGTGTCGCCAGCAGGAGAGCGGGACTGTGACAGAGACACCCACCCCTCCCTGCAAGTGTTTCTCTCACACCTCTAACCAAAAAAGGCTCCAGCGTGGCTCTTACTGCAAGGTGTGAACCAGCCCCCTGGAGAGGGAGGGTTTCCACCGCACCGGGCTGGAGCGTGGGGCGGCGGGCAGGCAGGCTAGCAGCGGCAGGCAGCGCAGTAGAGCGTCTGGGGCAGCACCGAAATCCTCCCACTGCTGCGATGGAGGTAGGGCCAAAGGCACTTGTCACATATCCAGAAGGCACGTGGCTCTGTGCTTTGCAATAGGAAAATATGCAAGAAGTGGGATTGAAAAGGGCAGGTTTCTGTATTTCCAGGTTTAGGAAAGATTTCTGTTTTTCCAGACTCCATAACTGCAACACAACACCCACAGACCCCCTGTAAAGCACCCACAGCTCCCCCCTGTCTGCCAGGCTCCCCGCACCTTCACCGCTGAGCGGACACCGCAGCGCCCTGCCCCACACCTCGCCGCTCTGCCAAGTGACGCTGGAGTCAAATCCTGTCCCTAGCAATAACCACAGGGACCAGGACGTTGCACCCCAAGCCCACGCAGCAGATGCTGCCCCTCACTCCGGTGCCATGGGGAAGCACGACAGGGATCACTGCGTACCCGGGCCCTTAGCACCCAAATGCATCAGGCTCAGAGCCATGCCTCCGCGTCGCTGGCTCCCCAAAACAAGGCCAGGCTGGCTGGCAGCCATCGCAGGGCTCCACCACCCCGTCATCCTTCCGTTGCTGTAAGTTGATAAGAGGCAGCAATTAAGGAAAGAGCTCCTGGCCACAGGCACAGAGCGGCCCCCTCGCTGCCATCAGTCATTCATTACCAAATCAGTGTCCCCCCACAGACTCTGACCCTCTCTGCAATTACCCAGGCCAATTAGCGCCTTTGCTCCTTGGCCAGATAGCATCTCCCTGCTCCGTGCTTCCCAGCCTGGCCCTCCCAGCCACCAGCATCTGCTGGAAGCGCTGGCAAGGGCTTCCATGAGCCACTTTGGTTGCAGCGCCCAGCCTGGGCTTGCTCCGATGTGCAGCAAGTCCTTTGCTGGGGATTGCATGTCACCCAGGCTGGTGATACTGGTGTGAAAGCTCTTCTTCCCTTGCCCTCCTTCTTTATCAGCCTTGCCAGGGGCAGAACAGCAGATAACTGGCTGGCCGTGTGTTCGGCACACACCAACCTGCAGCAAGGGTCCTGCTAGAAGGACTGCAAGGAAGCAAGAAGCTTGTTGGGCTGGAAATAGCATCCTTCTCCTCTGACACTGTTGTAGGAGGTGGTGCAGGACAAAGACGGCCCTGACGCCTCTGTGGCACTGCCACGGTGAAGTGACTGCACTGGCTACCAGATGAAGTGCCTGCGCTGGCTACCACGCTCCGGAGATGTTTCTCACACACACATTAACAGGCAATAGCGGTGATTCACGCCATGGGTCTGGCACCCTGGGCCAAACCCTGGATCCTTCTGCAGGTTTCAGCTCAACATTATGAGTCACTTACTTATGCCACCATCCTCCCTTTACTTGTTTTTCTTTTCTGGAAAACACTGTTTTTCCTTCAAATGGGAACAAATACACCCAATACCGGGAATTTTGCTAGACAGAGTCCAGATGACAAGTTCTCAGAAAACGCTGTCAGCTGCCGAGATTCAGCTTCAAGAGACATCATCCAATGTTAACCATAAACAACGGGGGCAACAAAATGTCTGGCAGATCTTGAAGTGACACGAGATGCCTGCATTCCACAACAAACCCCTTTCACACCACGGGAAAGGTCACCACTTTAATCCACTTCTGGGTGGAATGTACACACACGTCATTCTTCTTAACATCTGTAATTAAACAGCCTCTTGCTTTGCTATCCAGCCCGTGTTTATTTTCCTGTTTGCGAACATGGTGGATGGTAATATAATATGACACTGAAGGGATACAGGCTGCTACAGGTGGGCTTTCCACTTCTTTTTAGTGATTTGCCTGCAAAGGGGTGGATGCGAAGGGGTGGTTGTGCTGCTTGGATCCAGCAGTGATTTCCTTTCTGGATGTGCGGCATCTTTGCACACTGAAATAATAACAGCAAAGAGGACAGCGAAAGCAAACAAAAAGTGCTGACAGACTCGTTGCAAGTTGTTGAGGTCTCTGCTGGGCTCCTACGAAGGAGGTGACAGCCGCTACACTGGGAGGTTGAAGCTAGGTCGATACTTCTGCTATGGAAAAGTCTGATTTTCAGCACTGGGAATGTGCTGGAGCATTCGGGAGAAGTCTTCTGCATCCCTGTGGCCACCAAGGAGCATCCGAAATAACCCCGAACGGTCCCTAATGGGGCTCTTCCTTTCCCACGAAGTGCTCCCGGGAACCAGCGCCAGCTCCCACCCCACCGCCCAGGAGGAAAAACCCCTCAGCAGTAAGCATGGGGTATTTTTTCCGCCAAACCTTTTGGGCTGCAGGGCTGGCACACACTTTGCCGGGAACCTCGCCGGGAGCCGGGCACGACGGCTTTTGTGGGAAGAGCGTTAGGTGTCGGGAAGGGTTGTGGGATACGGCGCTTTGCGGCCCAGAGGCATGGATGTGTACTTCAGATCCTAGCATGCTCTCAGCAAAACAACACCAAGATGTTTATTTTCAAAAGGATACAATGTTTGACAAAATAAACTATATTTGATTAATAGTGAGTGCTTTTCTGGGTTTTTTTTTTGAAGGCAGTAAATTTGCTGACTGTATAAACATGCCAGGGCCGCTTCATCTGCCTGTATCAAAATTTCAGTTACCTCATCTCTGGGGAATGTCCTTCGGTAACATTTTGACAAGCTTATTTAGGGGGTTGTTTGTGGATTTGGGTTGAGGTTTTTTTTTCCCCACTTTTACTTCTTAATGAAGTCTCCCATGAAGAAGCTGCAGGCTGGAACCGAACAAAATCCACCACTTGTCTTCACACGGAGAGTTTCACCATGTCCCTAATAGAAAACCCAAATTCCCATGCTGAGGACCGGCGAGCATCTTCCAATGTGATGGTTTCACCTCATTCCCCTCTGGCTGCGGATTTCATCCCCCCTGACACCTCCATACCTGGTTCCTTGCTCAAGCAACAACTAAAGCACAAGGCGGATTTGTGAACTGGCTGATGTCCAGCTGAGTCACGCCTGGCTGCGGAGCTCACACTGAAAAATCCCTGGATTTCTGGGAACGGACACCTGCTTCTGGGGCGTGTGGCTCGTGACCAGGTAAAGCTTTAGCAGTGTTTGTCGATCATTAAGCTGCGGTGCTGCTGGAAAGGTCAGGGAAATTCCCACCAAGGCACCCAAGCCCTTGGGAACCAAATGGTATTTCTGAGCTGCTTTAGCTCAGGTGAGCTAGAGAGCCAGCGGACTTGGCCATAGCTGGTTCCACCACCGAGCTACGTGCTCCGAGGTGGGAAAGAGGCATCTCAACAGCACACGTGGCACTGTTTTGAGCATTTCGAGGTCTTTCTGTGGTTTCCTGTGCTTTACTTCAGAGACTGATGCAACGTCTTGGGTCTGGTCCCCACCAGCAGCCCGCTCGTCCCCCTGCTCCCCATGCCTCTTCCACCCCAGGACTGCCCCCCGCCACTGCCTTCCATGGGGCTACGAAGGTATCACCACGGACCCGCAGCTGCTGAGGAAACAGGGCAGGAGGCAGTGCAAGGTGGTCACCTCCTCCCCTCCTGACAGAGTGGTCCCCAGCATGCCACCAACCAGGAGCCTGGCCTGTGCCCCGACCGAGCGCCCTCCGAGGCTGGGACCTTCCCTCGCGGTTGGTGGTATCTCCCTTGCCGTACCCACAGCTCTGCGCGCACCAGTTTTGTCCCAAAAGCAAATCAAAATACCTGACAGCACAGGATTACACGCATTCCCCTTATGCAAACCTGCAGGAACCCGCCCTGTGTCTGGCTGCCACGTTTGCAGGCACGGCCAGTGCTCTCTGCATCCTCGTGCAAGCCGGACTTTGTTTCGGTTGGAGACCCCAGTGAGCCCAGTCCCACGTCCCCGCTGGATCCCCGCTCCAGTGCGCTTGAGGGCTTTGCTTATGGAGATGAACAAGCAATTCTAAAAAACTCCCTGCAAAACAAAACTGAGACACTCTAGATTTCACTTCCCAAAACAGCATGAGCTGTAAGCACCAGCTGTTTCAAGCAGCTGTTAAGTGTGTTAGATTATACCATTCCAGCGCTAAACTATTAGTCAATTGATTAATGAACTGGGACTTCCCATCCAACAAAAATATTTTGGTTTTAAATTATAATTTGATGCATGGTTAGCACAGAAATACATTACACATGCTAAGCACATGTTTGCATCTCATCACCATCCCCAGACACGGGGAAAGGTACTGGCTTCCCCACCTGGCTTTGTGCACGGGGTGATGCTGCTGGCTCCTGTCCATGCACGGGATGTCCATGGGGGTGGCAGGTTCCTGGCCACCCCACTGCTGCCACCAGGGTTTAACGAGAGCTGTAAAACCAGCTGGGAAGTGTTAAGGTTAACTGGTAGGGGGTTAAGGGCGCAACCACCTGAGACTGGAAACCTTCCCCAAGGTCGCTGGGTCTTTAGCTGGCAGTGGCACAAAGCACCGAGCCTGCAAGGACACGGCGGTGGCAGACGGAGGGCAGCCGTGCCACCCCAAGGAGCCCACGGCTCTGCACGGGGAGACGCAGTGATCAGAGTCTGCAACAGCTCCAGACCAGCCCTGGGTTTCACGGCAGGGCTGGAAATTATCTAGAAAAGTGGGTTTTTTTATGATCCCCCCCTGCCTCAAAGCACCTCCATGACATAAACTCCTCTGTTCAGCTGCTTTTCCCGCTGTCAGAAAACCAGACAGATATTTACTCTGGCTACGTGCCTCGCTGGCCGGACGCGGCCACTGCCGGTACCGGAGCCACATCGCCGCGTTATCATGGTGCTGTGAGCGCAGCTGAGACCTGGCCCCAGCATCTACTGTTGTTAGCCCCACACCTCCTATATTATCGTATATATGATACATAATACTCATTACTGATATATATACTAAAAAATATAAATACACTACTAATAATGAAGAAAAATTGAAATATGTCTTGACTGTCTGTTAGCAGTTAAACCTGTAAGCCCTGGGACAAGGCATGGAGCTCCAGGTACACATGGACAGGGGAGGTGACAATGCCCCCTCTCCTGATGCAGATGTCCCATCCCATGGCAACACAGGTCACAGTAAGCAGAGGTAATGTGGAGAATCAAACAAGGACCAATTATTCCTTATTTCTCGTGACATGGGAAAGGAACACTGCTCAAAACTGAACACCAGCTTTACTTCACCTTGGTGGCCAAGGCATCCCTTACAAAACTCCTGTTAAAGCATGTGCACAAAACCACCACAGGGTAAAATTCAGCAGCTTTTTTTTCAAGTTATAATGCGTTATTTTATAAACTTGGCAGGTAGCAGGCTCAAAGGCTGTTTTTTTATGATCTCCTATCACAACAAAGTCTCCAACAAGCATAGCTTTGCTAAACAGCGTGTGCGTGCAATGGGAAACTGGGCTCAGCGTGCTACAGAGGGGTCTGCTGAGAAGCACCGGCATCGCACTGCGGGGGCTTCGTGATGTGCAGCGGGGGAAACCTGGGGACTTTGTGAGACCCACGGCAAGGCACAGCTTGTGCCGTCCCCCTGAGAGAGAAAGCAAGCACCCTGGACTCACACTGCAGAGGAACTGGTGTCACCATCCCATCCTGCTGCTTATCTAAGGAAGGAGCACACACAATATTTCTGACTCAACATTAGAGGAGAGAAGGTCCCTACGCTGGTACCGGGGATACCTGGCAAAGCAGCAGCAGCACGTCACCTCCAAACAAACCCAGCGGCCCGCTCCCACCCCCAGCGCTCCAGGGGGATGAAAGGAAATGATCAGAAGGGAAGAAGCGATGGGATTTCAAGTGGCGCTAATAAAATATTCCCTTTGGTGGAGCAGAGGCTCATGGGCAGAGCCAGCTGCGGCGCAGGGAGTGGGAATGATGGGGAGAGCTGGGCCAACGTGGGAGCCAAGTATCGGGAAGGTTAAGAAACGCCTCTGCCAGCAACGCTGATGGCTCTCCCCGTGTCACCCCTTCGACCCAAGGGCTCCCTGGCGAGCAGCGACCCCGAGAGATGGAGAGGATTGCAATATGGTTTGTGAACATGCAAAATACAAACACGCGTTTACAAATACGCATCACATGGGCATGGATGTAAAAAATCAGCACTTACAGGAAAACTGCAAGGCACCAGCGCTGCCCAAGCGTCCCCAGCGCTCACCACGATGCAGATGGGACACGAGGGGGCTGAAAACCCAGAGGTAAGCTCTCCGACCATTAACCAGTGGGTCACACCAGGGCTTAGCACAGAGGAGTGGGGTGAGCAGCCAGCTCTCCCCCTGCCACAGCTTCTGACGCGCTTCATGCAGTCCCAACGCTCCAAATCAGGGTTGGCCAGATCAGCCCCACCATGGAGACCGGGCACAGATTCTGCTCTCCAAACCATCTGATCACACGGTTCAGATTTATCTACTTTCTCCCACACATAAAGTTGCTTTTAAAAAGGTCGGAGGCACACAAGTATTTAAAGCATGCATGTGCATGTGTGCGTGCATGCGTACGTGCACACACTGCGGCTTAAGATACTGCGGATATAATCGCTCTAGTAAAGGCAGCGTCTTAAACAGCAATATGTAACCATTTTGGCCAGGAATCAAACCAAACACTGCCTGGCCCCGGCCCATCCGTTTAATCAGACTAAGCCAAGCCTTCCCCTGGTGCCCCCACGCCGGGCACCGACGGCCTTTCCAGGCTGCCCACTCCTGGCACAAGGCAAAGCATCGCCTCGCACACACAGGAGGCTACTTCCAGTGCACCATTTATAGAACAACCGACCTTTATTTTAGAGATAGCTTAAGTAAAGTAACATGCAAAGAAACACGTAAGAGTTTCATCTGCCTCAGGCTCCTGCAAATCCTTTTCTCTTCTCTTTCGTAGCACAATGTGTTGAACGCCCGTTATTCATCCCTGTAAAACACGGCGTGTACATCCACGCCATCTGTCCTTTGGCTGGAGCTGTGTTTGCAGATTTCCCGTGGGAAAGGAGGTGCTTCGCTTCTGAAGAACAAAACCAGGGCATTGCATGGGCCACGGGGATGCCGGAGGGGACCAAACGCCTGCACTGAAGGGCTTCGCGGGACCTGGCTGGGAGGGGAGCAGCAAAATCACCTGCAACTTGCCACAATGCAAGTGTGCTTTGTGCCCGCGGCAGCATGTCTCCACGACAATCCCTGCACACCACAACTCCTCTTGCGCAGCATCTTTCCTCCTGCCTTATGGCGGTGCTTCTCTCTTCTGTCTTCACACACCCTCCGTGTCATGTGCCTGGCCAGATTCCTAGGGTGAGTCTTGAATTTGAAGTAAGTACAAAACCTGCTTGAACTGCAGACAAAAGCCATATTAAATCAGCTAGGATCAGGGTTCTGATATTTGCTGAGAGTATTTTATAAATCGTAAGTGTTCTGTACCCCATGCATATTTGAGCAACTCAAGATGAAATATGGTCTTCAACTTAACAGCAACGGAGACCTCAGTCTTCAAAAACTGCGAGGAACACAATTTAATATCAACCTTCTTATATTAAACAGGATTATCTTTAAAAAGGACTGTTACGTATTTACTAATTTACCATGAACAAAGGCTTTTTTAGGGGGTGAGGTTGTGTGAAGATACCATACTCTCTTATAAAACTGACTTGAGTCATTTGCCCCGTCTTTGGAAATGTGCATATATTTCAGGAGAGGTTCCGAATGTCTTCCTCATTCAAAAAAATGCATGGAGAGACACCGAGCGATGCCACCGGCACCGCTCACGGCTGGTGGCCCAGCAACAGCGGCAGGACTAGGGCGACAGCGACGGCAGGGCCAGGGCGGGGGGCTGCGCTCCCGGGGTCACTGCTGGGGACCGCGGCGCCATCTTTGCTTTGCTGATTCAGAAGCTGCTTGTTTGCAGAGGCATCATCCATATCCAGGTCGTACGCCAGCTCTGAAAGCAGAAGGAGAGAGGTGGTTGATAAGAGGTGGTGCGTGCCGGCATCCCGACACGTGGCACATCCAGCCCCCATCAGCACCAGGGCCCCCGGGGCAGCCCGTGCTGGCAGCCGGGGACAGCTGGGTCCGTGTATGGTTGAAGGCATCACAGCAGGGGTGGATGGGCGAGAAGAGCTTAGCAAACATCTTGTCAGTCCCGCATCCCACCCCAGACCCAGAGCAAAGAATGACCCAAAAAATCACAACTGTAAGGTGCCCCAGTAAGAAAACAAAAGAGATAAGGGGATCTGGCTTGCTGGAGAGCTACTCCCAAAGAACATCAGCTGAGCTTTGGAGTGGGTGTTTAGCAATGCAAACTGTGTCTGCTTGCCAGACACCGCGAGGATGCGTGCAGGAGTGAGGAAATCCAGGCGAGCACAAAGAAGTCCTCTCAAACCCAAAGGCAGCACAGGCCTTGCTCACCAAATATCTCCGGGCTGGAGGACCTGAGGAGCTCTGCGTTTCTGCATTTCCGTAGTCTTACGTAAGTATGTGCAAAATATGCTCCTTACAGCACTTTCAACATATCCATCCCATCCCCTGTCCACCTCATCAAAGCGCTGGAGAGCGAGGAATGTGAATGGATCACGCACCCCGGGCGTACTGGTGTTGCAACATGGGGACTTCGAGATGAAGCACATGGGAGCTCCAACCCAAGAAAATGCCTAGGATAAAACTTTTGATAGTCCCGGCAGAGGAGCATGATATTAATGGAGAAAAGCTTGTGACAACCCATCGCTGGCTGCAAGGGACGTGCTGAGCAGTAAGTCACAGTTGCCCTTGTCTCCCTGAGACAGGGAGGAATAAAAAAGTCCAAACAGACAATGTGGAAAGGCAAGAAATCAGCAATTCTCAGGGCCAAGAACAAAAAGCTGAAGGTGTTTTACGATGCCATCAGCCAGATCTACCCAGGGCATTTGTACCCGCTGAGCATTTGGACTGAGAGGGTGCACCAGTGCTTGACTTAAGGCAGTGGGTTCCTCGCTCCCCTTCTCGTGCTGCAGCCGTCTCCTTCTGTGGCCCAGGTTTCTTGCCTGGATGGGAATCAGTTAAGCCTCTCTGTCTCATCCCCAGAGCCTGGCCTTTGGAAGTGGAGGAAGCCGGTGGTTTCCATCAGAAGAGACCCTGGCTCAAACCTTTCACAAGTCCTCATGGATCACCAGCATACTGATGGGTTTGGATCATCCCACCCCACCCCTGAGAAAGAATCCAAGAGGCTGAATAAACACTCCAGCTAAAAAAAACGCCGCATCAATCCAACGAGCACCACTGCCAAAGCAAACAGGCAGTATTTCTTAATCAAAAATAACCAAACACTACAAAACAAAAGCATAACCATGTTAGTGTGACAAGTGAGTCAGCCCAGGCCATCAAAGAGGGTCAGAAATGGCTGAAAGGGAGCAGATATCCTCCTGCACAAACAGCCCGGTGCAACAAAAACCTGTCTGGTAAACTGACTTCTCCAGGAGATTCCCACAGATGCTGGGATTCCTCTTCTCCACAGCTTTCCTGCTTTTCCTCTTAATAGTGCAGATATGCTGCTGTCCTCTGGAGCTGCAGACCCCTGGGCAGAGCAGGAAAAGGTGCCACGCTGAAAGGGATGCACCCGGAGGCCACCTCTGCCCATCCTGTGCTGCCTTCCAAGCACAGGAACAAAAAGTCCCTCTGGCACAAGGGATGCTCGGGCTCCAGGGCAGTTTGGGAGCAGCCTGGCTGCACCACCTTATTTTCCCAAGCTTATTTTCTGCAGAATAAGTGAAGGGATTTTATGTTAATAAAATCACAGCACATTATTTCGCAGTTGGTTGTTTTACACAGGACTCCTCAGCTGGTACAATGTCCCATCAGGGCAATGATCATAGAATGTGTTGGGTTGGAAGGGACCTCTAAAGGCCATCTAGTCCAACCCCCTGCAGTCAGCAGGGACATCTCCCACTAGATCAGGTTGCTCAGAGCCTCATCCAGCCTGGCCTTGAATGTCTCCAGGGGTGGGGCCTCCACCACCTCTCTGGGCAACCTCTTCCAGTGTCTCACCACCCTCAGTGTAAAGAGCTTCTTCCTCATGTCCCATCTAAACCCACCCTGCTCTTCTTTAAAACCATTGCCCGTCATCCTATCGCTACATGCCCTTGCCAACAGCCCCTTCCCATCCTTCCTGTAGGCCCCCTTCAGGGACTGGAAGGGGCTCTAAGGTCTCCCCAGAGCCTTCTCTTCTCCAGGCTGAACCCCCCCAACTCTCTCAGCCTGTCCTCATAGCAGAGGGGCTCCAGCCCTTGGATCATCTCCGTGGCCTCCTCTGGCCCCGCTCCAACAGGTCCACGTCCTTCTTGTGCTGAGGGCTCCAGAGCTGGACACAGTACTCCAGGTGACCTGCCCTGGTGCGTTTTGGAAGGCGTTTCCACACACTCCAAAGATTCCTAAACCCTAAAAGATGCCCCATGGGGTCACAGTACTATCAGGCACCTGCGTGCTCCCAGGCCAGTGATCTGCAGCTGGTGGGCAGAGCTTTTGGGGTAGAATATTCTCTTATGGGACATCCAGCAAAACTAAGAAAAGCCACGGGAACTGAGTAACTACTCTTGCCTTCAGTTTAGAAAAGAAATTTGAAACAAAAGAGTGTTTCAGCAAGGTCCTTAACAGCACGAAGGGTTTTTTATGTTCCCATTTAAAATCTCATTGTAATTTATGAGAGGCGAGTTCCTGCACGGTGCACAATGCAGCAGCTGAATCGCGTTGGATACATTCAGCCAAAGTGCATCAAAATTATCATTTCAGACACATTCTTTTACACAACAAATCTTCAAATTCTGGGATTTCACCTGAACTGGAGTAAGAGCAATTTTTTAAATCACGGCATTTCACTCAAATGGGAATGGCGATTCTCTCATTCATCCTCTTTGACCAAATTTAAGAGAAGAGAACAGAAACCCTCTTGTCTTCAGAGATCTGAGAGCTATTTTCCTAACCTTGTTTAACTGCTTCAGAAGTTTAGTGCTTGGGTGTGCAGTTTGTTTTTGCTGTTCCTTCCATTGTTTCCTTCACTGGGCTTATTTGTGCCCAATTGTAATTTTAGGCTTGATGGATTTAGCCATACATCTTTTATTTCGTATTAATAATGGGCCCGTAACTCTTGCAAATCCCTTTCACTTAACTTCTCCTGACCTTTGGTACGTAGGAGGGAAGGAAAATAAAAAGTATTAGCCTCTAACAGACCTGAGGCAGCTGTTAGCCAGGTCCAGGCAATAACAACGTTAAAAATATGTAATAATCATCATCATATTTCAAATCCGGGAATCCAAATTAGCAAGTGTTCCTAACCAGGTACTTCCTGAGGGTCCTCTGTTATGGCTTCCAGCCTTCGTTAGTGTCCCTGGTGAGTCCAGGCCACTGCCACATCCCTGCACCTCCTGCTCACCCAGCCGCCGGGAGAGACGGAGACCTGGCACCAGCGATGGAGCTGCAGGACGGGCGATGGGGTGGCAGAGACTAACCTCCCATATATGCCATTTCAGGCACTTCCACCCAAAACTCTGCCTTTATGCTGCAAAATAACCCAAGAGAAGCTGCTCCTCTGCCTGCCTGCCTGCCCCCCAGCCATCTTTTGCATCAAACATCTCCCCTGCCCCAGCTCTGATCACCCACTTAATTTGCCCCAGCTCTGATCATCCACTTAATTTGCCACAGTTTCTACTACAANGTTTATAATCAGTTAGAATCCAAAGGGTATTACCAACAATCTGCGCTAATCACGGATTCAATCTTCACTCATTTTGGCCCCTCTTGTCCTCTGGGCTGCGGATTAGATAATCCCCTTAAAATAATAGTCAATCATTAGCTCTGCTTTTTTTCTTTTTTCTTCCCTGCATGCAAGCCAAGCGTGCCGTGCCGTTTCCTGGAGCCCTTACGCAGCTGGTGAAAGGTCTCCAGCCCAACACAAGCCAGTGCCCCCGGAAGCATCTTTGGTAAGAAAAGCCCCTCTAACACAAAACTGCTGCGCTGTGCTTCCAGGACAGCAAAAACTGCCGTGGTCTCGCAGCGTGGGTGACAAAACCTGCCGCCAGCCCTACAGCACACGCATTCCCCACCCGCGAAATGAAGCCGGAGGTATTTTTCTGTGGATTGAGACGGGAATTAGGCGTACCAAATCTGTGCAAGATTATTGGGCAGGAATGGTTAAAAAGCTCTTCTTGCTGAACCACGCTAGCTTTGGAGCCGGCTACAAAAGGCGGCTGAAGCGGGAGGAGATTGGGTTTGAGTTGGTATAAGTTGTCCCACGGCAGCTGGCGCAGAAGAAGCCGGGAGGATGAGTACTGGCACGCAGGCAGCACTACGGCAGGCACTCGTGTGCCAAATCCACCCCTGCCTCCTGAAACACCCCTTTTCACCCCTAAAAGGACACCACAGTCTTAAGCAAAGCGCTGCTAGCAAATGCCACTCTGGCAAATGACCTCCAAGAGGACGGCGCCCAGCTCCCACGGGCTGGCTCGGCTGCTGTCAGAGCTCGGAGCCAGGGAATGTCATCTCGCAGGCAGGCACCCGTGCTGCCCGCCTGCCAAGCCTGCCCCGGCAGATGGCTCCAGCGATGGACCTAATATAGTAACAGAGTCATAACGGATGGCCACGCATGACAACCGCCTGGCAGTGTCACTTGATAGCTCTGCTGGTGCCCCGCGCAGTGGCAACGGGTGCGAAGGGGATCCCCCCCACAGGCAAAACCAACGCAGCATGTTCACAGTAGGAGGCTGCCGAGTGGGCCAAAGCACTCACGGGGATGTGGTGATGGCCCTCATTTGCAAATGATGGAAGCTCTGTGGTGTGAAGGGACTAGGGAATGGATCGTGACCATGTGTTTCCAATAAAGCACAAAACACATCGAGGAGAAATGTCAGAGACAAGCAGGGCAGCTTGGCAAGCTCCTGCAGCTCTCGTGGTCAGTTGTGAACATCTGCCTGCGCATGTCCTTCAGGATTTGTCTAGAAAAGCACATGCTACCATCGCCAATGAGAATTACAATCTCGGGGGTGGATTGCTTTATTTAATTTTTTTAAGCAGCAAGCCTCATCAGCGTGAGGAACAAATTGCCAGACTCCAAAGCAAGACTAGATTTCTTGAAGGGCGAGATGTTCAAGTCAAGCCCAAGCTGTTGACTCATTACAAGGTGAAGCATAAGAGCCCGTGATCCCACAGACCGGACTGCCTGACCCTGTCTGCCAACTCTCTCCTTCTCTATACCTCCGACCACTTCACTCTCACAGGTGTTTGCACCTGAAAGCTAGATTTCATTTCATTTTTGTCCAATTTCATCCCAAACTCTTCCTGTTGGAACACCAAAAGCTCTGCTCGCCTCAGTCTCCAGTTACCTGCCTTTCTCATGCAAACAGCTCATACTACAAACACATCTCTGCTCCACAAAGACAACATCTGAGCCCATCCATGGAGTTACACGGCACGCACAGCTATGACAGCATGGAGACAGCTGGGATCCCCAATCCTCTGCTTCCCCAAAACACCTTAAACTCTTCCAAACGCCTAGCCAAGCACAGTTTCATCTCACCAGGGATGTTTTGCCCTCTAGCTTATTACCACTAAAATCCTGGAGCACCAACAGGTTTGCCAGTTGTCTTCTTGCACGACGAGCTGCAACAGCCCAGCCAGAGGTGCGGCCGCGCCGGCGTGTAATTAAAGTGCTGAGCTGGGACTGGCCACGATGCTTGTGTTGGCACGGCTGCAAGATCACCAAGATGGATGCGCAGCATGTGCATGGTCTTGTGCCTCTGCTTTTCCACCTCCTCCGCAGCAATTTAGGAGGTGCGGCTCTTGGCAATACGGATTTGGAAAGAAAAAAAGAAGAAAAAATCCAGCTCAACACCATCCCGCTGCCGTTGGCAATGCGTCCGAGGGAGACTGGCACGGCTCATCAGCAAGCGGTAAAACCAACTTCCTGGGCAGAAACCCAAGGGAATCAGGTTTGGGATTGCTGATTTGCAAACCAAGACATTTCCCCCACTTGCTCTTCGACACATCCCAGCTGCCGGCGTGCCGCTGATGGCCTGCAGCCTGCATTCGTGAGCGACCGAAAGACCGCAGGCGCCGCCACAAAACCAGCACCAATTTGGGGGAAATTCACCCAGGACTGAAGCAACCTGGAGGGTGGCAACCAGGTTGATTTGGTCATCCAGTACAGAGAGATGAGGAAGCTCCAGCTCAGCCCCACACCAGGGCTGCAACCAGGTGCTGCTCAGGGTACACGGGGCAATTGGCCATGAGCTCTGCAAGGCAGCCAGTATACACACCCTGTCTCCCCAACCTCCAGCATTACCACAAAAGTCTCATCCACAGATGTCCTCAAGCTTTCAATGGGGCTAAGGGACAAAACACCCCCCAAAACCCAACACATGCACCATAACCCCAATTCAAGCAACTGCTCCTCCACCCCGCCTTGGCCAGAGGCTGGTGGCGAGGAAAGGCTATCATTTATGACCTGGGCCTGTTTACTTTGAAAACATACTCATTAAATTCCTCTTTGCTCCTTGGTACACTCTAGATTTGCCCCGAAGAGAATCTGGCGTCTACAACTGCATTAATCATTTTCCCTTTGGCAGCAAGTGAAAGAGTTTCTGAACTGTACTCGCAGAGCAGAGCCACAAAAACGTGTTTAGCAAAATGCGCTCATGTAATCTATTAAAAATTAACAAATCTCATTAGCATTATTAATTGGAAGCGCTGGAGTCCTTGTGCTTTGATGATGAAGGAGCATGCCCCGGTCTGATATCCAGCTGCACCATCCAGAAAAAGAGCTGCTATCTAAAGGCACTTAGGACAGAAGGACTGAAAAATAGGGAGCTAAACATGGACAGGCAAAAGCACCTACAAAGGCAGGAGTCAAGAAAGAAAAAGAGCAAAAGCTGGAAACAGAAGAGTACGAATAGGAGTGAAGTGATGTTTGAGGCAGCAATACAGGACTGGGTCAAGCAATGTCCCTACAGATCCCCCATGTACCTTAGCCCACCCAGACGTAGAGTCACCCTCTCCCACTTTGAAGACCTTCAAGGTCTAAACCCTCAAAGCGATCCCTGTGTAAGAGACAGGTTGACAGAGTCCCTTAGGAGGCAGTCCTGAAGGGCAAAGGAGTCCAGGAAGGCTGGACGTTCTTCAAGAAGGAAATCCTGAAGGTGCAGGAGCTGGCCATCCCCACATGCCAAAAGATGAGCTGGCGGGGAAGAAGACTGGCCTGACTGAACAGAGAACTTTGGCTGGAACTCAAGGGAAAAAAGAGAGTTTATGACCTTTGGAAGAAGGCACAGGCCATTCAGGAGGACTACAAGGACGTTGTGAGGTTACGCAGGGAGAAAATTAGAAGGGCCAAAGCTCAACTAGAACTTAATCTGGCTACAGCTATAAAAGACAATAAAAAATGCTTCTATAAATACATTAGCGACAAAAGCAGGGCTAAGGAGAATCTCCGTCCTCTACTGGATGCAGGGGGAAACATAGTGACCAAGGATGAGGAAAAGGCAGGGGTACTTAATGCCTTCTTTGCTACAGTCTTTAATAATAAGACCAGCTGCTCTCCAGGTACTCAGCCCCCTGAGCTGGAAGTCAGGGATGGGGAACAAACCGAAGCCCCCATAATCCAAGGGGAAATGGTGAGGGACCTGCTACACCAGTTAGACACACACAAGTCTATGGGACCAGATGGGATCTACCCAAGGGTACTGAGGGAGCTGTTGAGAGTGCTCATCAAGCCACTTTCCATCATTTCACGGAATCACGGAATCACGGAATTTCAGAGCTGGAAGGGACCTCTAGAGATCATCTAGTCCAACTCCCCTGCTAAAGCAGGAT
>VWZL01000284.1:43275-99689 GCA_013396915.1 Stercorarius parasiticus | reverse complement strand
TCTTCCCTATGCAGCCCAGAATTCCGTTGGCCTTCTTGGCGACAAGGGCACATTGCTTGCTCATGGATAATTTACTGTCTACCGAGACCCCCAGATCCTTTTTTTCAGAACTGCTTTCCAGCAGTTCCACCCCTAACCTATACTGGTGCCTGACATTCTTCCTCCCATTTGTCAGCAGTCCTGGCTAACCAGGGAGGTCCCAGCCAACTGGAGGCTAGCAAATGTGATGCCCATCTACAAGAAGGGCTGGAAGGAGGACCCGGGGAACTACAGGCCTGTCAGTCTGACCTCGGTGCCTGGGAAGGTTACGGAGCAGATCCTCTTGAGTGCCATCAGGTGGCACCTACAGGACAAGCAAGTGATCAGGCCCAGTCGGCATGAGTTTATGAAAGGCAGGTCCTGCTTGATTAACCTGATCTCCTTCTATGACAAGGTGACCCATTTAGTTGATGAGGGAAAGGCTGTGGTTGTTGCCTGCCTAGACTTTGGTAAAGCCTTTGACAGCATTTCCCACTCCATTCCCCTAGAGAAACCACTCACTGCTTGGATGGGCATACGCTTCGATGGCTGAAAAACTGGCAGGATGGCTAGGCCCAAAGAGTTGTGGCGAATGGAGTTAACTCCAGTTGGCGTCCGGTCACAAGTGGTGTTCAGCTCAGTACTGGGGACTGTTTTGTTTAATATCTTTATCAACGACCTGGATGAAGTGATTGAGTGCACCCGAAGTAAGTCTGCAGACAACAACAAGTTGGGTGGGAGTGTCGATCTGCTGGAGGGTAGGAAGGCTCTACAGAGGGATCTGGACAGGCTGGATCGATGGCCTGGGGCAAGTGGTAAGAGCTCCCAGCAGAAAAGGACCTGGGGGTGTTGGTTGACTGCCAGCTGAATATGAGCCAGCAGTGTGCCCAGGTGGCCAAGGCGGCCAACAACATCCTGGCCTGTATCAGGAACAGGGTGGCCAGCAGGACTGGAGCAGGGATTGTCTCCCTGTACTCGGCACTGGTGAGGCCTCACCTTGAATACTGTGTCCAGTTTTGGGCCCCTCACGACAAGAAAGACATTGAGGGGCTGGAGCATGTCCAGAGAAGGGCAACAGAGCTGGTGAGGGGTCTGGAGCACAAGTCTTGTGAGGAGCAGCTGAGGGAGCTGGGGGTGTTCAGCTTGGGGAAAAGGAGGCTGAGGGGAGACCTTCTCGCTCTCTACAACTCCCTGAAAGGAGGGTGTAGCCAGCGGGAGTCGCTCTCTTCTCCCAAGGAACAGGCGATAGGACAAGAGGAAACGGCCTCAAGTTGCTCCAGGGGATGTTTAGGATGGATACTAGGAAAAATTTCTTCACTGAAAGGGTTGTCAAGCATCGGAAGAGGCTGCCCGGGGAAGTGTTTGAGTCACCATCCCTGGAGGTATTTAAAAGACGTGTAGACGTGGTGCTGAGGGACATGGTTAAGTCCAACTTAACAGTTGGACCTGATGATCTTAAAGGTCTTTTCCAACCCAAACGAAATCATTTTATGATTCTGATCACTCTGCTATCACATGAGGCACCTCAGGGCAGCCTTGATTTTGGGAGTTAACGTTCCCAGTGACAGCAGAACAAAATGAAATGCTTCATATTTCCTCTAATGACTGAAAACAACATCATCATATCAAACTGAAATTTTCTCCCTCATCTTTCCTCCCCGAAAATCTCTTTGTATATGACCAGGACAGGCAGCTTGCTACCAGCTGGCCTTCAACTCTCCAAGCTCAGGACACTTAGTGACATTCATGTACTAGCAAGAGCCACCAAGATGCAGTCCTAAGGGGAACGACCATGGTCCCTGTCTTCCAGATGCCAGCTCCTAAAAGCAGCCCTCGAGGCAGAAGGATGTTTCTCAATGCTTGATCAGAAAACCCATGGTGGTGTTACGGCACCCAGGAACACTGACATCTTCCTTTGTGACTCACTGCGTGTGGAAACCAGACTTGAACGAGGCCCAGACCACTGCATTCATGCTCCAAACGGACAACCAGAAAGGTGCCTCTTCAATCAGAAGGGTCCAGGACTTTGCGCAGTGTCCACGCTGGGTCAGAAATCCCTGCACATCCATCATTACCTTACGCTTGTAAAGAAAAGAAAAATCAAAGGCGGTTGATATTTTGCTCCTTGAGCACGCACAAGAAGGACGCACCTGAGCAGCACTCCCAACCTGGGGATCAAACCGACAGAGGCTCCAACAGGATACACCTCATGGCACCAAGGAAAATAATCTGGAATGAGATTTCGGGTCATAACCCTAGATTTCAGGTTGGGCACAAATATACCTGCTCAGCGCACAAGTAGAGCCTGCAGGTAGGCTCAGGCATGGTGCTATGCAGGCATCTGCTCAGCCTGCCTCTGCTCCTGGAGAAACTCCCCAAGGTTTTCTCCACTTGCATTGTCCAGGATTACCGGCATGGATGGAGAGCAAGCTCCCCCTGCCCGTGCCGGGGAAGCCAGCTGGCCCTGAATCGTTTGCACGGAGCACGGGTTGAGGTGAGAGCACTGCCAAGGGAAGAGAGCCGAGAGGCTACAGCACCACCCGGCTTTTTTAATTGCGTTAAGCTGCTAAAATAAATAAATAAATAAATAAATAAAATGCTGGCTCTGCATTAAAACAACATTACAGTGACTTCAGCCTATAAAAATGGGGTAATGCAGGAGGCCCTGGGAAACATCACCATACCCAACTTTCCCACTTTATATAGAAAAAGAAAGGTTGGGTTCATAGGCTGGAACTTTTTAACAGCTTCTGGTCATGTTCCCTGCACTGGAAGGAGCCCCGGGAACAGCCACTGAAGTCTGAAACCAGGACCTGGCTTTGCACTGCCTTCTGCATGACTGCAGAGAAAGACTCAAATTAAACCCAGCTGCTTACGTGGTGCACGTAACATCTGACACAAAAACGGGGCTGATTCCTGCTCCCTGCCTCCCTCCCGGACCGAGAGCAAACCCTGGTCCCAAAGCACCAGTGGAACGATGGTGCTGAAAGCTAGAGCTGGGTGGTGGTGGCAGCTCTGATGGGAAACCTAGTGCCGCCCCAGCTTAGCACAGGACACCGCGGTGTCGGTGCTCAGGGTATGACAGATCCATCTCATCTCACTTGCTTTTTCCTGGGGGCCAAGGGGCTCCCCATCATGATTGAGGACCTGCAGCTGTGACCTCGTCAAACCAGTGCTCCTGACTGGAACTATGGTGGAGCTCAAGGAGACCACCATGGCCGTCCCCACCAGAGGAGGAGGGAGCAAGGGAGGGAAGGGATCGGCCCACTACCTCCCTAGGTCAGCTTGTACGTGCAGCCATGGAAGGTATCAGGGACAGGGACGCGCAGCTCACATGGGAGCATCCAAATTGCTCTGGGGACACATCCATCGGCACAGTGAGCAGGTATCGGCTGAGCAGTGAAACAAGGAGATGACAACACAAGAGGAGCCCGAGGTCCAAGTCCAGGAATGCCTCCCACTCCATCCTATCTGCAGCACTCATGGCTCAGTCTCAGGAATGTCACAATCGCAGTGGAAAATCAAAATAAAAAGGCTACGTAATCCAGTTTGCAAATCCCTTGAAAAATACAAAATCCTCTCTAAAACGGATTACAAAGATTAGAGATAAAAGTTTCCTGGAAATCAAGAATTGCGTTTCAGCCTCCCTCCTCTCCCACCCTCCCAGAAAAGAGAAAAGAGACAGGCTCACGCCCCACTCCACCCCACCCCACTCCTCCCCAGCCATCACCCCGGCCTCAGGGAGCATCAGCAGCTCCCTCCTGCCCCTGAAAACAGCACAGCTCTTTCTACCGGATTTTGCCCTAAACACTATTTTGCAGCATTATCATAGAATCATAAAATGTGTTGGGTTGGAAGGGACCTCTAAAGGCCACATAGACCAATCCCCCTGCAGTCAGCAGGGACATCTCCCACTAGATCAGGTTGCTCAGAGCCTCATCCAGCCTGGCCTTGAATGTCTCCAGGGATGGGGCCTCCACCACCTCTCCGGGCAACCTCTTCCAGTGTCTCACCACCCTCAGTGTAAAGAACTTGTTCCTCATGTCCCATCTAAACCCACCCTGCTCTAGTTTAAAGCCATTGCCCCACGTCCTATCGCTACACGCCCTTGCCAACAGCCCCTCCTCGGCTTTCCTGTAGGCCCCCTTCAGGGACTGGAAGGGGCTCTAAGGTCTCCCCGGAGCCTTCTCTTCTCCAGCCTGAACCCCCCCAACTCTCTCAGCCTGTCCTCACAGCACAGGGGCTCCAGCCCTCGGATCATCTCTGTGGCCTCCTCTGGCCCTGCTCCAACAGGTCCATGTCCTTCTTGTGCTGAGGGCTCCAGAGCTGGACGCAGTACTCCAGGTGGGGTCTCAGGAGAGCAGAGTAGAGAGGCAGAATGCCCTCTCTGGATCTGTTGGGCACGCTTCTTTTGATGCAGCCCAGGATGCGATTGGCCTTCTGGGCATCATCTGCTGCATTTATCTGAGCCTATGGGCAACATGCACCAGTGCTGGGAAATCTCCCTGCATCAGGGAGAGGAGGAGATGCCTGCCAGCATCCTGCAGGCTTTTTGGTCCATCCCTTTCCTGAACGAACTCCTTGGGACCATGCAATGCACTGCCATGGTTTTGGGAGCTGCACCCAGCCCTGCAGGTGCCCATTAGAACATCACATTGCTATCACGATTGAATTGAGTCTGATGTCTCAAATATTTATGCTAATTTTAGACACCCCTCACATTGCTCAGATGGACATGTACTTTTTTGAGAGCTCCCTGATTCTATAACATCCTTTTAAATCAGGGTGGTCTTCTAAAAATTCTAAAAATCAAGATGTTTCACTTGGTTGTGCCCACGGTGACAACGTTATCAATGGGAGAAAGGTCAAACACTCATGTGCCGATGATATCAAAATATTTAGCGGCCATGGCATTATTATTCTGATAGATTAAAATCAGCATTCTGTTTGATATCTTGACTCAAGTATCCACAGTCAATGGAGGCAGAACAATTTTCTGCTGGCAATTTTTATTTCGTGAGAGTTTTCGTGCTTCCATTCTTATTTGGAACAAAGAAAAAAAAAAAGGGGAAAAAAAAAAAAACCCCAGCAATATTAGCATTCCCCGCAGAGCACGCATTCAAGTTCCTGACCTGTTATTGCTCAAGGACTTCTGCAGCTGCAGTTGCCTGTTTGGAGCTACAGTGAGGTCACTTTGAATGATGCTCATAGAATAAGGATCAAAACACTTACAGCTTGATCAAAAGGACATTTTATGAACATTGCAGCCTGAGTTAAGTGCTGATGTGAATACTTATGTTCGCCCTTATATTAGCTCAGCTCGGTTCTAATAAAATTAACACCCTTTTAAATAATGCGCTCAATTTTTATTTGTTTCGTGGGTTTGTGCTTATGGCTTTGAAAACATATCCTCCAAACCTTTGCATCACTGGAAACATCTAGCTGTGTTAGGATCTGGAAAACCACTGCTTCTCCAGAGCAATAAGGGGGGTTGCTGCTTTGTATCATTGCTCCACCTGCTCTAACCTGAATTTATCCACCAAAGGTTGTTTTTTCCCCCCCACAAAAGAGCCTAACACAGTCAGACTTTTTTTTCCCCCCAGTAGGAATTACTACCTGTAAATAAACAACTAAAAACTGAACTACAAGCACCAGCAGCCTTCAATGCTCCTTTGAAAAGAGACAACAGAAAAAACAAAGCAGGGAAAAATCCAGCCCCTTTTCTGCATTTCATTTGCGCATTCGAGGCAAAATGAACTTACCAGTCCAGGCCAGGGGACATCTTATTGGCGCAATACAGCCGGTTAACTGTTCTTTAGAGATATTCATCTCAAAAGCCAGAACAGAAAAAGCATTTTCCCCTCTTTTATTTATTTATCTTTTTTTTTTGTGCCAACTCACCTTAGCTGAAAAGCACATTGAGATTGTAATTATGGGAAGGCCTCATCTAGTAGATTTGTAAACTCAGCTATCGGCTTGAATTACGGGAATTAGCAAGGCTAATTTAATGTCACTGTTCAAAATAGCTCAGATTTGGAATTTCTTAATGGCCTTAGGAGAAGGAGCCTTTATGCATACTGCAATCTAGGCTTCATTCTTAGACTAAATTCCTTCTCATAGATTTTGTGAATGCCCTGTTTTGTAGCCAACACAAACTCTGTCCAGTAAAATAATGTAAGGACTCAGAATGAAAAGAGATTAGCTGTTCCCTGCTCCTGTTATTTTAAAGCAGAAATAACTTTGGCTTCTACTGATTCATAGACAAAGCTTGAAATGCAAAGCATGCTCAACTCCAGATTCAGCATGAAAAGGACCTTAAAATATTCCCGAGTGCAAGTAATGGACTTATTAGAGGGATGAAAAGAGGCACTTTTCACAGAATCCCAAGCTCTTTAGTCCTGTCATATCAATAATCTTGCTAAAGAATTTCATTCTATTTACATTTCTTTCCCTTCCAAATATTCTGCCTGACTCCTCTGAAACGCAACATTTACACTTTGAAAGCGTTAATTTCTTTCTGTTAATGCTCGGCGGCAAACGGCGTAAAATGTCTGCAGATCGCCCAAAGCGCGAGCGGGTGCGATGGCGTCAGGGCGGCGCGGGACAGGGAACGGTTCTGTACGACGTGCAGTTTTACACCTGACAATTGATAATTGAGGAGGTAATTTTAAAGACTTGGTTAAAAGCGTCTTCTTTAAATAATGACAGTTGATTGTGCCGGAGCTCAACGTACCTGCAATCTGTTCTCCTCTCCTTTATGTTTAACACCCACAAAAACAATGCTGACAGTGAGAAAAAAAGGCTTTACAGATATCAGGAAGGAAATCTGCCTGGCTGTCCTTAAGCTACCAAAATATACCCATTTTTTTTTACCCAGTTTGCTTAGTCTTTACAGGATGGATTAATCTAAAACCAGCTTTAAGCAACTAGCGGCAATTTTGCCTCTGTTTGAAGAAATGGCTGAAAACCAAAGGTATTCCAGGAACAAATTACACAAGCCTGTGTAGAAACACCAGGAGGTGTCCCTGATTGCTCCTTTTTAAGAGAGGGGACATTTTTTCTCCACTCAGTTCCATGTCCCCATGACAATTTGCACCAGTTGGGAGTGTTGTAGCATGGAGGGGATAGAAGATGCGTAGGGCTACATCTGCCCATGGACCTCCCCGAGACGGCAGAGACCAAAAGACCCCAGAAGACCTCAAAACACCAAGACATGATGAGCATCCATCCCAGGATGATGATACACGGCGCGTGGTACCTGTCAGTGATGGTTTTCACAGACCCAACCGTGCGGTTTTGGTCTGGGAAGGCAAAGCACAGCGATTGCACGCTGCCTGTCACCCAAGGGTCTCAAAGAACGCTGCAGGCATTAATTACACCCTCTGCTTTGCAGAGATTAATTAAGCTCTGAAGCCTCACAGTCCCCGAGAACTGAGCCCAAGCCTCCATTCACTAATGGCTAAAACTGAGCTGAGGTTGCAACGAGGCTTCACGAGCACTGATGGGCAAGCTGGGCAAAGCACCCTGAGTGCCCCGAGTCACTCTGCAGCGGTGGCCGCCTCCTCCTGGGATGCTTTTAATACCTCTGGACTTGCCCCCCTGTGAAGGTAGCCATTCGAGACTTTGCTCTGAAGACACTTTATGGCAAGGCACGGAAGCCAGAGAGACACCAGGGAGGGTGAGAAGCAGTCCCTTCCCACTGCCATCCTTCAGTGCATCCGCTCAGCTTTTATTTTTAAGAACCCCTAGCAGGTCTCTGACATGAGCAGCCATTTTTCCTAACGATGAACTCGACAGCCCTGATGAGACATCCCACATCCGTGCACCAAGAAGCAACAGAAGCTCCTCAAATTGTTTCTTCCTCGTGTGTGGCTGGCTGCCGGGCTGCTGTGTCACCCCTCCCTAGGTGGGACAGGCTGCAGAAGACCACCTGGCTGCTGCCTTCTGTTCATTCCCACCCCCTGCGGCCATGAGAGGCATTCCCAGGAGCTCTGCCAGTGGAGCCATGGGAATGCACCTGACCAGGGTCCTTCAAGATGCTCCAGGAACCACCCTCGCTGCATCCTTCGCCGGGCCAAACCCGCACGTATCTCACAGGACTCGCGCAGCCTTGGGTGCTTTGGAGGCCTTTCCTGCGACACTTTAGCAAAGCAGCGAAACCCTCTCTGCCCCCCGATCTGCGTTTTGTTGGGTTCGGGCTTGCTGGCTGCCTCCCCATCTTTCCATCTGTCTGGATGGCTCTGTGTCCTTTCAGAAAGTGGCCGAGCCATTTGCCCAGGGCACAGGTGCCAAGCAATGATGGATGTAGACGAGCAGCCTGCCGACCCACAAACATCCACTGTCACCGTTTCTTTAGCAACAAATACCTGGCTGAAATAGGTGGCAAGTGCATTAAAAAAATATGATACCTGTGCAGCAGAGAGCTGGAAGGCAAAGGGGGATTGCCAGCCCCTGCAGCTAACAAAAAGTGCTGGCTGTGCTGCAGCTGCAGCCTGGGAAACCCATTAAGACCACATGGGGTGTCAAATTGTATGTAACATGAGTGCCGGGCCTGCAGGCACTGCGTGACGGCAGCCCCGCAACGGAGCCGGGTGGAAAGTGGGACCGAAGAGACCGGAGACGACAAGAGTTTCTCAGCACACGCCTGCCTGTGCCTCCCAAAAACTGGGAGGATTGGGTGGACGGGCACAGCCCTGCACAGCCCCCCAAGGAAATGCAGAGATGCTGCGGTGGGATGCAGAGGGGGATCCCTCTGAGCAGGGCTTGCTGTAGGGGCTGCATCTGTTTGCTTTGCTTTAGGGTTAGTGCAATCCCGCAGCCGTCCAGTCCCCCAGTGTAGGCTTCAACGGGATGGAAGGGATTTAGGAACCTCCGGGCAATCCCACACAGTGGTCCCAGTTACCTCGTATCCTACATAACAGGAGCTGGTTAGAGTATTTTTACAGACAGGTTTCTGCTCCTTAATGTATGTAACTGCTCAGGGTTAGTCTTACTGCTATTAGCAACCAAAATCACTCTTAAGCTAATTTCTTTCCAACGCAAGCACAGCAGTTCTTTTCGTTCAACATGTAGAAATACCACCTCGCTACGTCTGTATTTTTGGATTTTATCTTTTTGTTGGTACACAGAGCCATTTTTCTTTTTTTCCACATTTTCTAAGGAGTTCTGGCGGTGGGAAGTTGTTTGTAAATCACACAACTATTTATTTTACTGGAAACATCTGCTTTAACACATTTGTCTTGAAAAAACATTTTTTTTTTTTTTTAAACAAAGGTATTAAGCTGCAATGTAAATTGGGCACATCTGTTCATGAGTCACTGCAATAGCGCTGCCTTCAATGCACCAGATCGCACAGATCTCCAGGGGCCTGATCCAGCAGAAATTGGAAACTTACAGCTCGCTCTGCTCCCTTTTCCGGCACTACTTTTCTGAGAGCATTGCTGCCTGATTTAATAAATTGAAGCCACTAAATAAGAAAGACCTATTTAGCGTCTGCTAATAGCATTAAGTGTCTGGCCCAGCAGACATTTAAGCATCAGCAAGATACTTAAGCTGGTGCCCCACTCCATGCGCACCCCAGGACCGAGTCCAGTGGAATCAGTTGTGCGTGGGGCACTCCGGGATGTACCTCTGCCCGCTGTGCTGTACCCCTTCTGCTGCCTTCAGCTGTTCAGTCCCACCATTAGAAACATTTAGAGAAGCAAACTTGATGGAAAGACCTCAGCTGAACCTCCAAGATCAAAACCTGACCCACCATCTGGTATTCACTCACTGGAAACACAAGGGTCAGCAGACCTGGGGGCCCAGGAGAAACCATTTGGCTTTGTTGCTTCATGAACACCCCCCCACCTGACATCTGCCACTGGCCCCATGTTTGGAAAAACTGCTCCATTGGCAAACGCACCCACGGACAGACCACGCAGCAGCCATGGGGAGCACAGCCACGTGTCAGCTGCACGACGCTGGGCACACCTTATAGAATCATGGAATGGTTCGGGTTGGAAGGGACCTTAAAGATCACCCAGTGCCACCCCCTGCCCTGGGCAGGGACACCTCCCACCAGACCAGGTTGCTCCAAGCCCCATCCAGCCTGGCCTTGAACACCTCCAGGGATGGGGCAGCCACAGCTTCTCTGGGCAACCTGGGCCAGGGGCTCACCGCCCTCACAGCAAAGAATTTCTTCCTGATATCCAATCTAAATCTCCCCTTTTTCAGTTTGAAGCCATTACCCCGTGTCCTATCGTTACACTCCCTCATCCAGAGTCCCTCCCCAGCTTTGCTGGAGCCCCTTCAGGGACTGGAAGGGGCTCTAAGGTCTCCCCGGAGCCTTCTCTTCTCCAGGCTGAACCCCCCCAACTCTCTCAGCCTGTCCTCACAGCAGAGGGGCTCCAGCCCTCCCAGCATCTCTGTGGCCTCCTCTGGACCTTGAGTCTTTTTTAGCCTTTGCAAAGGCAGAAATAAAGCTCCAAGTGCCGGGAAGGGAAACGGAAGGTGACAGCACACCAGATGCTCCCTGCCAACAGACACTGGTGAAGTTTGCCCTTAGAGGGAAGGGGAGCCCAGAGGATTTTTGGTGTAAATGCATTTTTTCCCATTCTCTGCACTTGCCTTAGCAGATGATTTATGTTGACAAGGGAAGAGGAAGAGATATTGCAGGCTGTGCTCTGCAATGACTTTGGGGAGCACACGACTTTTTTTTAATTTTATTTACTTTTTACTGGAATGATCTACACAGAACCCAAACAGGACGAGCAAACGTAGCGGAGCTGCAGAGCAGCCCATGGCGAGTTATCAGGGAGGCAAAGGATATTACTCAGACTCTGATAATAACCACCGGCTCCCCCCTGCCAACTGCAGCCTGCCTAACACAAAAAAGTCCGAAAACAGGCTGCAGCAGATGTCTACCGCCCCATGCAGGAAGCGTCTCCAGTATCCCTGGGACACAAGCAACTCCAAAATAGCTTCGAGTACAACAATCTTACAGAGACTCAAGATACTGAATTAAAACAGGAAGGAGAGCGGCGGGGGGAGAAGAAAAAGGATATGTATCACGTTGCAGTTGTGATTTACATTTTAGAAATCCTGCTGGGGCTCCTGCGCTGGCCTGAGATGGTGACAGATGCCCTGGCAGTCTGTCTAGCCACCAAACCCGATGCACAGCAGCCAGCAGGACCTGCCACCACTATAGACGTGTCCCTGCACATCATGGCATACAATCTGAGATGGTGGAGTCTCCGTCTCTGCAGTCTCCCTCTCTGGAGTCCCTGGAGACATTCCAAACCTGCCTGGACACACTCCTGTGCAACCTGCTCTGGGTGATCCTGCTCTGGTGGGGGGTTGGACTGGATCATCTCCAGAGGTCCCTTCCAATGCCTGCCAGTCTGGGATTCTGTGTAACCACCATGGGAGCAGCCAGCCAAGGGATGCAGCGGCATCCTGGGCATGCAACAGTGCACAGGGGCCTTCAGCATCCAGCAATGGGTCAGCCCCAAGGCAGCGCTTCGGGCACCAGCTCCCGGCTGCTCGGAGATGGGATATGCAGAAAGGACCGTCGGAAGAAGGAAGGTGTGGGAAAGGAAAGGCGCTGCTGGGTTTGCATCCAAGATCCACGCTGGGCGCAGACCAGCCTCCCATGGGAGGGAAGGGCAGAGCATCATCCCAGGGAGCATCATCTCCCACAGGAAGCAAAG
Organism: Stercorarius parasiticus; assembly: GCA_013396915.1. NCBI lineage: Eukaryota > Metazoa > Chordata > Aves > Charadriiformes > Stercorariidae > Stercorarius > Stercorarius parasiticus. The sequence goes on along the minus strand of VWZL01000284.1, from coordinate 87,981 downwards.
AAGGAACAAAAAGCAGGAATCGACAGCAAGATGTTGTCGAGAGCCCCAAATACCGTTGAAGACATTCTCTGAAACAACAGAAGCTGGACAAAACGCCAGATTTCCATTCCCACAGAAAATGGGGAATGTGCTACTGCTCCAAAGCAGAACAAAGGCAAAACGTGGCCAAATTTTCTGTTGTTTTTAAAAAAAAAAAAAAAAAAAGGCATGTTGACATACCACTCCAACAAAGTCTAATCAATTCATTTGGATTTCATTTTTTCCTGAGGTATAATTAAAAACGTAATCTCAAGCAGACTTTTAGACAAGAAGTCGCTCCGGAGTGAAAGCTGACGGCATTACCTGGCAGCATGGAGAAGCAGGCTGGTGCTGCATTTCCCTGCTGCAGGAGCGGAGAAAGATGTTTCAATTTATTTCCAAAACAACAAAGAAAAAATCCCATCCAAACCCCCAACATGCTTCAGGGCATCCTCGTTCCAGCAGAGAGGCATTTTCCAACACAAAGTCTTCCCATCAGAAAGTTTCCAACCTGCCCTAAAAGCAACATGGCGGGGGGGGGAGGGGGATAAACTTTGGGGTCAAGTCGCTTTTGCCCCACGTGAGATGCGCCATAGACCCAGGGCCGGCAAGGGTGCCAAAATTCAGAAGAACTGAAATATGTTGATATGGAAGAAAGCCATCTGGGTTCTCCTCACAGCCGCCAAAGCCCCAGGGCCGGGGATGGATGGTGAAGGCAGAGGTACCAGCAGGCGGGAGGGAGGACATCTCCTCTCCAGTTCACAGCTCATCCATCCCAGCCGCACGAGGGGTCGGGGATCTGCTGGGGGCCACCTGGGAACTGGGGGAGCCAGCACTGGGGCGGACGCACCTGGTTCAGTTCATGTTACTCCTGGTGTCGGCCCCGGCAGATGTGCACACTCAGGTCAGGGCTAATGCGCAACAGCCGAGGAGAGCTTCTGCCTGACGGATGATGAATCCCTCGTTTCTGGAGTGCAGCGTTGACTCAGTAACCGATCGTGTCCTGGTAATACACTGGCTGATGAGTGATTTGCAGGCCAGACCCAAACGCACACTATTTTCACTTGTAAAGCAAGGGGTGGGGAAAAGAGGGAAAGAAATGTGGATTAAAAATGCCGAGTCCTGAGAGATTTGTCTGGAGGAGCATCCCCTTCCTTCTTCCTGATATCTTTTTGGCAAGGACTAAAAAGGTAGGCTGCTTTCTGGGCAGGTCTGTATTTCCTTGTGCTGGAGACCGTCGACCACCAGCACCACATGCCAGGATCAGTCCCATGCACGAGTCCAGCGTGGTCTCTCCATTGATTCCATTTCGAGAGCCTCAGCTCAGGCAACGCCTTTTCCTCCACCCGTGCTGCAACCCACGACCTTCCAGGGAGCACCGCTGTTTGGAAAGATCCAGCTATCTTCCAGATATTTAACTTACAGCTTCATTTAATCAGGCTTTAGTAGTTCATAGATACATACGCTTATATTTATGGAAAGATGTAAAAACTAATTTTCCAGAATGCGATGCTCCTGTCTGCAGCAAGTAAGAACCTGTTGGATCCCGGGTAAGGAGATCGCTGCCGTGTAGGCTCTTGCTCAACCACTTCTAAATAAACACCAGCTCCCCAGAGCCTTTGGTTGCTGCCATAATGCGATGCTGCAACTCGCACCGCTAGGTCATTGCCACCACATCCTATATAAAAACAAAGACATTTGTTCAAATTTGAAGAGGGGGAACCGAGAGGTCAGGATTTTTAAGGCAGTCTGGAGAATTTCAGCATTTCCCAGCTTCTTCCCTTTAGGGTGCTCTGAAAGTCGTACCCAAAAGTTTTCCCGTAAGTGGTGGCTTCCACGATCCACCTGAAACATTGTCTGTCCTCTTGGGACATCTCTCAGGGCACAATGACTGACACCAATGCAGCAGCCGCAGCAGAGAGCCCAGGACCCTCTCCCAGACCCTTTCAATGAGACAGGGCCACCTGGACCAACGCTAATTGTGTTTGCGTTTTTTCACACAGCTGTATTTCCCCAAGATACTTTCTGGGCAGACACATGTCGAGCTCATCCCGAGCCAAGCAGTGTTTAATAGTCCCTGATGGACCTTAGCTCGTGAATTTGTCTTCTCGTGACTTTGACTCCATGTAACCTCTGGGTATTCATGCTACACGATGCTCCTCCTGTTCAGTCCTTGTCATTGTCCACAGCACCATGGCAGTGTGCGCCAAAGGATCCCAACCTTGCTGACCCCAGGCTCACCTTCAGCTGGTGGCTGTGGTTTGTGTGTGCCACCGTTCCGCAGTAACTCAGCTGTCCTGTGTCTACTCCCCTTCGGTGGTCAAAGACACACGAAGTATAAGCAGATATGACAAATTGCAGCCTGATGCCAAGGACCATGAGATAATACGGGCACTCAGCACCCACCCGTCTCGCTCTGCATCAGGGCTAAAGACAACGCAGTGAGGTGCTCTGATCCAGCAGTCCGTGAGGAAGGGATCTCAGCTGGACCAGCCCATCCCGGACCGCAGAGGAGTGGCAATGCTGCCGGGACAGAAGGCAGCCCTTCTTCATGCAGGGCACATCCCCCCTTTTCTGAGACCAGGGGGCACGGCAGCCATGGGGCAAGAGAGGAATGGCCTGGCCCAGCCCCGTGCCCACGGGACGTCCCCAGGATGTTTTGCAGCTAAGTGACGGCAGACTGACATGGGTGCTGGGCACTGCATCGGCTGGCACGGCTGGGACAGGCTGCGGGGCCGGAGTGCTGTGCCCTACAGCCTCATTTATTACATGCCCCTAATCGCTCTGATCAGCTTACCTGCAGTAAGGCACTAGTAAAAGCCAAGCCACTCATGAAAGGGGCACCCTCTCCCATGTGAAAACTCAATCAGCACCTTATATTGTTATCAGGCTGGCAGACAAACCTCTCTTTGTCTGACAAACTGCACAGATACGATTGCCCCGACTATCAGCGTAAGGTTATCTTGTTGGTCCATTAGCAAGTAGCACCTGGTCTGCTTCTGGCTGAAATATTCCTTTATTGTCGTCTCTTAAAAAGAACTCCAGTGAAGCTATTTTGTCTTCCCCCCAAAGGAAAACGGCACAAAAAGAAAAGCAAGTTTGTATCTGAGTCAGGAATTCTGTTTCGGAAGAATTCAAGTGTTTTCAGCCACAGAAAAACAGATTCATCATCCTTTAAAGATAAATATGACTATCACTATTGCAACTGGGCAGATTTTTGCATACTTGAAATTGTTTTGATGCGTTCAGTCATGTAACATGCTGCACTTGGTAACAGTTTAAAGAAACATTAGCTCCCAAATTACACTGTTGAAAACTATCTCCTTAGACGCTCTGGCATAATATACAAGCTGTTATTCAAACTTGCAACCCGAATCGAGGGTAAACCTTTTGCCAGCAGACTGGCATCACAAACAGCCAGGACTGATAAGGAATCATAGATTCTCGAAGACTTTTGTGCATTTATACAGTGTGAGAGCAGAAGCATCAGCTCATCTGCCCTTCAGCGCGTCTCCATCCCTTCAACCTCCATGAGCCCAAGAACCAACCTCATCTGCACTGGTCTGGGCTTCTGAAAGAAGGATTGAGGCCAACGTCTGCTCACGTTGGGAATGGGATGCATGTGATTTATGGATCTGAGGTTATCAGGGATTTACACGCCCTCCGCTGATCCTGCTTTAAAAATCCTGGTACCTCATTCTTTGCTTTGGGTCAGAACGGACCGAGGCACTGGAAGTCCACTTCTAAAAATACCGGATACAAATTGCTCAGCCAGACTTAGATCTGCAGTCTGTAACCATAACACTGAAAGTTAAAAAAATTTTTCAAATTGAAGAAAAATTGAAACCAGAAAACACGAGCACGGGATTAATATCTCCAGTAGATTTACTTGCTGGTTTCATAGATGTTTTTGCGCATATGTAGCTTTTCTCAAAGTGCAAACTTATTCTGACGGATGAATTTCTAGCTCTTCTGTTGTGGACTTACTGTTTCTTTGGAGGAACTCGCAGCACAAAAGTTACAAGAACCTTTCAAAATGTACACATTATGTACAGTGCGAGGCCTGGAGGAGTCACACAAACAGCCGACTGAAGGATGATATAAACAAGCTCAAGCCACCAATAACTTTCCCAGTCTGTCAATAAAAAAAAAAAAAAAAAAAAAAATCATTTTTGCTGACGTCAAAAGTGAATTAATGAACTTGCCACTCAATTAGCGCTTCAGCCAACTGCTACATGTGACTCCCTCTGCATCTTCTAGCTTGTTTTTGGACAGTGACAAGAAATTCTTGACTTCCAACCAAATCTTCATTAAAAGGAGAAATTTCAACAAACACAAACACTTGAAACAGAAAAGCAATAATCAAGCTACTGCACTGTTTTGGTTGGTATGATTCCAGCTCTTCCATCAGGATAATCTAGCTGACATTTGGTCTTGTCATTTTTTTTGCCCTGGGACAGGATGAATGTCTTGTAAAACAGTATGTTTCTATCCTTGCTGCAGTCAAGCATTCAACAGCATCCTCTTTGGGGGAAAAAAGAAAAAGAAAAAAAAAAGGTTTCTGCTGTGAAAAATATAGTTGAAAGTCCCAAAGCTTTTAGCGGAATAGAAAAGACCAGCGGAAGGATGCTGCGTCGAACCAACAGGGCTCACCCCGCATGTGAGCCAAGGACAGGGCACCTCTGCCGAAGGCTAAGCAGACCCACGCACGATAAATATTGATATTGTACGCGTGATATTTTGCAGCAGGACAATCCAAGCCTGCAGGCTGTACAGCGGGAAGGCACAACAGCCATGTGGCCCCACGCTGTCAGCAAAATCCACACAGATGGGGACGTTTTCCAGCTGCTGAAGGAGTATTTTACAAGTCAATCAGGTATTTGAAAACGTCTTTCCCAGCAGACAGATAAAACATCCCAACGACCGGCTCTCCAGAGCCAGCACTAAATGGAGCAGAGCGGTATCAGCAGACACTAGCCGCTCAGATAGAGGCACCCCGCAAGCATTTGCAGCGAAGCAATCACCACGATAAAGGGTGGGAAGACACGATCTTGTAAATATTTTAACTACTGTTGGTCTGTCTCCCAGCACAAGCAGGGAGCGAGCCCAGGAAGATGTCTGAGCACTCCCAGGTCCCAGTCTGAGCATCCCCTTTTCCTGCATGAATATCCGCTTCTAAGGAAGCTTTCCCACAGGAATGGGCTGCAGAAACCAGGAGGGCTGCGACCAAAGGGACCCTGCCTGGCCTCCAGCGCTGCCACACACAGCCACCGCCTTGGCAGGGAAACCCTCCGGGAGCCGTTGGCTCCCCAAAATGAGCAGCCTTTTGCACCCCATGGAAAAGCAATTCAAATGTCATCACAGCAGCAGCATCTCCTGTTCCCTGCCACAGTCGGGGGGGGATGGAAGGCACTTGAATTGATGGCACCTCCAGAAATAAACCCGGGAGAAAACGGGGTGACGAGAGGAAGGTTACCAAAATGCTGAGCTGTGGGAATGACATCTCGGCACCCAGACCTCTAAAATATGGAATGGTTTACTGGGACATTTGGAGACGCTTAAAAGCAGAATAGGATGAAAGTTGCAACTCACGGGGGTTCAGAGCAGAACCAAAAAAATTTTTTTTTTCTGGAAAAATTCCAAAAACCACGGCGCGAGGCAGAAAACACAGCAGTCCTGCTCCATGCCCAGGCACAGCATGGCCACGCAACCACAGCAGCCCCTTTTCTCCAGGAAGGGGGCTGCCAAAAACATCACCCGCTCCACAACATGCCTATATTCTCTTTTGGAAGCAACACCACCCTTGTGCCATGTATAAAGGGGTTACCAACAAAGGGCTTTTCCACCCAGGAAGAGACCGCGCTCGGCCAGCCCAGGCAGCGATGTTCAAGCCTGCAATTTGACGAGAGCTCTCGAAACAACGCTGCCAAGAGGTAAACCGGTGGCAAAGCAAGCCCAAAGCTATTAAAGAGTTACAGATCTGGATAAACCGAGGGACACGCTGTGCTGATCCTGACTTTCATCCAGTGCCTGGGCATGGCGTGGATCGCTGGAATCCCGCACAGAGGTCCAGCGCGCCCGGCTGGTCTGGCCGCACACGAGCAGGGTGCAGGAAAACTCGGGGGTTCCTCTGGGGCTCGAACTACAAACTCCCCCTCAGAAATAACCCAGGGAGAGCAGAAAGGCAAAACTAACTGCAGGTTCTGCAGCTGGAACAGCCAGGCAGGGGAGCTGTTTTACACATGCAAACTTGCAGAGCCATCTTTATATATCTTTATTGCACACATCTATCCTTACATATCTCATGGGATGAGGCCAACTTCCCTTCCCAGGACAAACTATTTCGACTTAATTCTGCCAAATCCATCTGTTCCCAAGACAACTTTTGTTACTGGCTAACACAGATATTTTGCAAGGGTAAACCTTCCCCTCATCCTCCCACCCCCCCCGCCCGAGTTGCTGGATTGCTCACAACATTCCCTGGGTGATGCTCTGGCCACTAAAAGGGATTTTTTTTCCTCCTGGCAAAGCTTGTGAGATGGTCTGGGGCACAGCAACCCCGCGCAGGTGAGCTGGACCACACCATCTTTTGCAACCCGCCTTCCCCCCCCTCCGAAAAGCATCCACCTTCTCTCCCCCAGCGCCTGCTAAAGCCGCCCGCCCGGCGCGGGAGCCTCTCCAGCACCCATGTTTTATTTTCAGGCTTCCTGGCAACGAGCTCATCGGTTATAAGTGGCATCTCGAGTGAGAACGCCAGAGGTGAGCTAATTAGTGGGTGGCTGTCTGGAACGGCAGCGAAGCTCCAGCCACCCCGGGCTCTGTTTGCTTTGGGTGCCCCATGGAGGACGGCAAATTCCAGCGGGATGCGAGCGCACGTTTGTGTCCTACAGCCTGGAAGACATCTGCACTGACTCGTAATTTAAGGGGAAAATACTGTAATTTATTCACAGGCGGGATTTGCCATTGGTGTGGCATAAATATATGTGTGTGTATGTACACAGCTCTATTTTGAGAGCAGCACGGCCAGGGTGCTGGCTCCATGGTACTCCATTGACAACCAGGATGCGCTCTTCTCTGAGCTGGGAGGTTTTCAGTCCTCCCCCTTATTGTAAACATTATCTGCCTTCAAAATCCTTAATGTGTTGCAGATGTGACAAACAATAAAAGACCTATCATAAAAAAAAAAGCCTGCCATCCCCTTGTTTCCCACTGGGGCAACATAATAATGAATTTATTAGCATATAGCGCTCACCAACATATGTTTATAGTCACTCGCAAACTTTTGACTTGACAGTTTACAAGTATGTTTAAATCATTAAAGTTTAAGTTGACTGTCCAGTTATTACAGGCTCATTATAAATAGGAAACAAAGGTTACATTTTATACAACAGGCGATAAATCAAAACTAGTCTGTATTCAAGACCGACTTGTTGGGTTGGTTTTTTTTTCCCTTTTGCTCTTTTTTTGTCTCCACGGTTTCAAGACATTCTGAGGGACATCTTGGTGAGGCCAGTACTGAGCAGCTGGTTGCAGTTAGCCGCTAGGACCAGCGGCACCCACACCGGCGAGGAGGAGAAACTCCAACTGCATCCAAGAGATGCAAAGACCTCGGAGGTGGCAAACTCTGCCAATGCAACTCAACCGATGGCCAAACCCAGCACCAGTCCCAGGCGCCCACCTCTCCTCGTCCTCAAGGCATGGCCAAATCCATCTGCAAGGCTTGGGAAACCCTCCGCAAGGGAGGAGATCTCCGCTGCCACCACGGGGCCAAGGCAATTTCCTCCTCAGATGAACAAAGACTCTAAGAAAAGGAAAGCTAAGCACCTAAGCTGTGTTCCCCAACTGCGGGGTCGGCAGAGGCACTCAAACACCCTCAAAGGGGGTTTTGGGTTTGAACCCACTGCTACGACACACATCTTCCCCTGGCCATCCAGCCACGTTCCTGCTGTAACACTGCAGAGCATCCAGCACGGGATAAAACCAGAGCCAGTAACTCAAACCCAGCCCTTTCTGCCTCTATTACAGGGTAACCACCTTGGGAAGGAGAGAGATAAAGCCATGCTAAATGTAAAAGTTCATTTTGCAAAGTATTTCCAGATTTTAAAGCCTGGCGTTATTTCAAATCGGCATGCTAACCTAAAATTTAGGATTTGTGGAAAGCGGGGGGGGCACGGGAAATGTGGAATGGTTTCTGGTCCCTTTTATTTCGTGCTATGTACATGTGATATGATATGATGGAAAAAAAAATTAATTGAAAAATACCCTTTCAAAGTAAAAAGAAAATTCTCAAAAATGTTGAAAGTGAGTATTTCCACACCATCAGCAACTTTTCCTGGGCTTGTTTCCAACATAAAACTCAAACAGAGTCACAGTTTATATCCAATACCAACCAAATAGGATTCTGTCACTGTCAGATCAGCTTTGCCTTTCTGCTCGAAAGCAAAATACAAAAAAGGAGCGTTACGGCGTGGGCAAGTGAGGAAGCATCAGAAAGTCTCCCCGGCCACTGTGATGGCACAGCTCGTGTCCTCCGAGGCCAGCCGGTGCCTGAAAGATGCGTTGGACGCCATGAGCAACCTCAAAGACTTAACCTGCTGGGAATACAATGCCCCACCGCTGCTTTAAAGTCAATATTTACCCATGCTGTAGCAAAGGCAGCAGCGAATACCCTCCAGCAGAGCAGCCCAGGGAGGACAAGTACTCTTTTCCTATTCCATGTTCACATACCGCGGTGACAAGAGAGGTCTAAACTGCTAGACAGAGGGGTTGTCGGGGAGATCAATACAATGATTAAACTAGCCTAGAGAGACGGAGAAAGCCAGAAAGGATTATATGCCCAGCTTCAGAGATCACTGATGATATTACGGGGGAGGCTATAAGAGGAAATTAGAAACACATTAAAAATAGCAGGAAGGTGTGACACAAAGATCACGGAAAATGAAACACGTATCTCTGCTCTCGACTCAGGACGATGTGAATCACCTGTATTTCTTTAACGTACACTTTGATATTTAGTTCTTGGATGAAATAAAGTACATTTTATTCTTCTACAAATTCTGTATTTCTCTTTCAGACTTGGATTGGAGGACTTAAAAAGTCTTTTCTTTCCCTTACCCAATATTTGAATACATGTATTTTATGTATTTTACATAATGTGTCAATAATCTTTGATATGAAACTGGCATTTAATATTTCAGCTCTCACTTCATTAAGGATATTTTAATTATCCCAGACCAATGGAAGGGAATTTATAAACATCTGTGCTTCGTTTAAGAGCCCAAATTTGCCTCTTAAACTTCAAAGCTGTAAAGCTGATTTTATCCAGGTTCAGTTGTCTGGTCTCTCAAAGAGCAACGCGTAGCATTGGAACCAGCATTAATTGGGCCAAGGCTCCAGCCCGCAGACTCACGGCCAGCGGACACCACTCAGCCACGACGGACACAGCCTCCAATAGTCTGGTCTTGCTGATAGGAGCAGAACAGCCGCTGCTGCTGAGCTCCACGGAGACAGGAGGAGGACGACAGTGGCTAGCGGGTCAGGGTCACACACCAACAGCCTTTGCGACTGCCCAAGTCACAATCGGTCCTTTGCCTTCTCCTCCCGATGGGTGACAAGGGACCACCTTATTAACAACGTAGCCTCGAAGCACTAGGAGTGCCTCATAGCTGTTTTCAAAGCAACTGAAGACATGACTCATACAGGCAAGCAACGCAATTTTAGGCTCCTGAGTACCTACATCACCTCTGAAAAATGAGCCCAAGTTATCTGTAAAAAATTACCACAGGTCTCTAAACCCTAGATCAGAAATAACCATTGTTTGCTGCGGTCAAACCAACCTTACCAACTTTTTGATGTCCTCTGGAAAGCAGAAAAGCTCATCTCTAAGCTCATGAGTGTGGGCAGCAGTGGGAAGGAGAGGAGAGGGCGACTCTTGGACCTACAGCAGGTTTGCAACCTGTCTCAAGCCTTCTCCCATAGGTTCCCTCAACACACCTCTGCAAAACTGACCTGGAAAAGCAGTGGCATTTCTTCTCCAGCTGCACCGAGGCCAACCGGCACAATGCTAAGCGTGACCAGCCTCTGAGCATCGGTGGTGCCTGCAGCGAGTGGAGCTGAGCAAACCCCAGAGAGCAGCTCCCCACACCATCACCAAGACCTACAACCCCCAGCGGTGCACAGCTCATGGGACCACCGTCCCCATCACCTGCTAAGAACCGGAGCTGGTTCCTCACTCGCAGTTCTCCATCTCCGGAGCCTCCACCACAGTCATCTTCATCGTCACAGTCTCCGCTCTCCTCCTCCTCCTCTGTGGTTTTGCCTGGAGTTTTTCGGCGGGGCAAAGCCATCCCTTTGAGTAGCTGAAAGACACGAGGTGCCACAGTCATTCAACAGCTTCCCTCCACCCTCCCCACCTCTTCATCCCATGCTCGCAGGGGGACTGGGTGACAAGAGGGCGACAGGGCTCAGTGGAGCCAGGGCGATGGGACAGGACCCCATCGCACTCCTCATGTCAAAGCACTGACCAGCTCAGGTTCATTCATGGCCAAAGCTGCACACAAAACCTCAATGGAAGAAACAAAAGGAGGTGGAAAAACACATTGAGTAACTCTGCCCGTCAGCTTCTGCCTGGCAAGCATCGCAGGTGCTGGACCACATCTACCAGCCCTGTGAGACCTCAGTGCCAACAAAGCTCTGGAGTTGGTTGCAAAACACATGTCCACAGTTAGGCCAGATGGGGCAAAAACCGGTAGCAAGAGGAAACTCTGTTCAGGGATTCTCACTGTTTTCAAGGACTCTCTCTCATCTGAGAAGCAACACAGGTGAAAGGGAATGGCAGATCTCTCAGGTCTGTGTGGCGCCCCAAAAAATTTCATTCCTCACTCTTGAAGTGCAAAGGATGCTACTTTTTGGGATAGCCAAGCAACACGATGAAAGGATAGTTTAAAGGATGTTTTAAATCACAGAATGACAGAATGGTTTGGGTTGGAAGGGACCTTAAAGATCACCCCATTCCAACCCCCCTGCCCTGGGCAGGGACACCTCCCACCAGACCAGGTTGCTCCAAGCCCCATCCAGCCTGGCCTTGAACACCTCCAGGGATGGGGCAGCCACAGCTTCTCTGGGCAACCTGGGCCAGGGGCTCACCACCCTCACAGCAAAGAATTTCTTCCTGATATCCAATCTAAATCTCCCCTCCTTCAGTTTGAAAACGTTACCCTTCATCCTGTCATTACACACCCCGATCCAGAGTCCCTCCCCATCCTTCCTGTAGGCCCCCTTCAGGGACTGGAAGGGGCTCTAAGGTCTCCCCGGAGCCTTCTCTTCTCCAGGCTGAACACCACCAACTCTCTCAGCCTGTCCTCACAGCAGAGGGGCTCCAGCCCTCCGATCATTGAGTCCCAACTAACTTAAAGCCGAGCCCTAACTAACGGTGACGGGTTGCACACCCCTGAGACGGGGATTCAAATACCTGCACCGAGCGTGGGGTCAGGGCTGGTTTCCGAACACGGGTGGGAGCTCCCCACACTGCCCCCCCGCAGCCCACGGAGTGATGAGACACATTTTAAGCAATCGGCTTTCTCTTCCCGCTGACTTTTCTGATTCTGCTGTTGCTGAAAGCAGCCAGCTATTTCATCATAAACCCAGATCCACTTTGAAAAAGTGTGAGTCAGCCGGTTAATATATGCTGAAAATTTCTATCACTACCACTCTGCTGTTAAAAGCCTTCTTGAATTTAATCTCAGCACCAAAAAAAAAATAATGAAAAGGATAAGTAACAGAGAAGATATTGCAAAATGGGAGCTTTCCGCATACTTCAGGGGTTTAGTTAGTTCCATCTATTGCAGCAATATGCGTGCTTTTCAAGGCATTTTTTAATATCTGGAATCTAGGTTATATTTTTAAACTATTAAGCGAGCCTTAGAAAACAGTTTCTAAAATATTTAGCTGCTGAAGTTTATACAGCCTTTGAGGAATGCTTTCGGCATCTGGCTTGCTCTGTCCACGGCAATGTCCACATACCTTAGTATTTATATTAGAGGAGCACAACATAATGAAAAACAAATGGCTTGACGTGAGACCCCTTCGGATTCCCGGCTGCATCAAACAACGCGGCAAACCTCTCCTTGGCACGTGCAAAATTCCAGCCGGCGTGACAGTGTGCCGGGTCCCACATCCACGTTAGGAACCAAAACGCAGCTCACCTCCCCAAAAACCCAGGGGATGCTTTTCCTTGGCCTTCAGCAGGCTTTGGTTCTGACCAGTTAAGTTCACTTTTCAGGAATTTTATTCGGACATTTACAGGCCTTTCCCAGAATATGGCGTAAGCACAAAAAAACCCAACAAACGATTGAAAAAAAAAAAAGGCAAATGCAGCGCTTGGGGGTAGCATGGGGCAGACCTCGCCAAGGAACCAAACACGCCAACTCCTCAAGCCTTTAAGCCCATAATACAAATAACTTGTATTTCTCTCCTCCAAACGAAGCCCACAGCTACCAGCAGTCCTCGGCACAGACTCTATCACCTCAACGTGTAACGAGGGACTCCCCCCCACAGCAACTAATTACAACACACATCAGTTCAAACCCATTGCTAAAAAAACCGAGCCCATCACGGTGGAAGGTGCCTGTGACCGCCCAGAGGCAGGATGCTCACTCCTGATCGGCAGGATGCTGACTCCACTGCATCCAAGGGATGGAGCAAGCCAGCCGAGAGGGACCCCACTGCGCAGCTCAGAGGCACAACTTTCATTATTCACCCAAAAAAGCAGAGGAACTTTCTGGCAGAGAGAATTAAGCTTTAGGATATTTTCAGATTTAATAAGCTCAGCATGGGGCAGGGGAAAATCAGGATTTTTCAATTGTACGTTTTCAAACACTAAAATTACTAAGCATTTCTTGTATTACTACTTTTTTTCTTGGCACATCATAAATTAGCAGCTTAATTTCTTCGCCTTTGTAGTCACAATAAAATGGGAACTTTTTGAGAAATGCCATGCGGGCCCCGACTTCGGATGGAGTGAACGTGACATCCCTGCGCCACGCTGCTCCATCCTTTTCCAGGACAAAAGCCTCATCCTCGGCCACGCGCTCCCCAGCTGCTGAGAACCACAGGGAGGTTCCATCAGTCACATTTTGCAGATGGCTCCGGGAGAAACGAAGCCTGCGACACAAAGCCTAGTGGCACCGTTAGAAGAAATCCCACCCTGCTCCATCTGTGTAGCCAGACCCGGGAATGCTGTCGGACGCCTCGGCTTCAGCCGGAGCAGTGGCCACAGTCCAGCTCATTGACCATTATACAACCTCCCCGATGGTCTGCGCACTTTATGAAATTATACTTGGTGGACTGAACATAGATTCCCCATCCTTAAATAGCAAGTGGAGCCGACTGTACCCTAACATTACAGTTTATTCATGTCCTGTGGTTTAAAGCCTATGGTAAGAGGCAGGAAAATACATAGTTCGGCAATCGCTAAAGTAGTATGTAACAGTGACATAGCTTTAACTTAATCACAATTCATCCAACCGTAAGAGTTTACAGTCGTATCTGCTCTTCTTTGCTAAACCATAATGGCAAAAATACACTGTAATGTACCCAGTGTAAACTAGAGCACTAATTGTGGGAGGCCGTGCACACGCGCACACCTCTGAGGTGTCTGCAGGGCATTCATCTCCCATCGGCACAACCACCGTACAATCATTTCGGTTGGAAAAGACCACCATGGCAGGAAACACCTGGGCCACAGCCCCTTTGGTCCTGACTACAAGCTCCATCGTGCATCAGCTTTATTTCCAATCTCATCCCTTTTAAATTGTGACCCTCCAAGAGGGGTAGGGCGGGCAGTGCTGCGCTACCTCCGCGTTGTCGCGAGGGACGCCGGCAGCCCCGGCTGGTCTCCATACGCATCTTGGTTGCTTGGCTTGTCCTGCGGTCTCCCTGCATCTTAAAAAACAAGGCAGATGGGAACGGTGCGCTGAGCCTTTCTGCAAGGAAAGCTCCCCAGGGCATCCCAGCGTGATTTACACAATTACTCATAACTGTACAGTGACCAGACAAAAACAGATGCAGCAACGTGGGGTAATGACTCAGCTGGATTTGGATGGGCCACCGTATGTTGAAATCTTTATAACTCCTCATTCTTTATAACCACTTTACTCAGAGCTCACCGTCCCACCAGCCCACTGAGCCACCTGGTCTTGTTTTTCCAATTTTAACGTAAACAGTGAGAGCTGCAACACACTTTTTATCATTAATCTCCTGTCTCCGAAAAGAAATCAGCATTGTGTTCCTTGGACTGTAGTTTCATAGCTGTTTTCTCCTTTTGGAAACTACGCCCGCGGTATTACAAATATCAATTTGAGCAATACCAAAAATTGTGCCCACAAATTCAGATAAAATATCGGCAGCGAGCTACAAGCACTGTGCTCCTTTAGGGCAGAAATCATCCCTTTCAACATACTTCAAAAATATGTAAAGTAAAGAGAACAGCCAAACAGATTATTAAGGGGAACAGAAGACTTTTAGAAAAACATTTAATTCCTTCATGAGTTTAGGGGAGAAGCCTGATTGATATTTGTAATCTTTTGGTGGACAGAGCTGTCATTTAATTTAGCTTGCATGACTGAAAGAATTTAATAAAAGTGTTCCACAGAGTTTTGCTGAAATTCTTTGCATGTTTTTAGTAAGCCTCTGGAATACGATCAAACCTAAAAAGCTGGAGAGGATGGAGACTGAACTTGCAGCTAAAATAATATTCAGGATTGTAATATAGGCTTAATAATCAAGTATTCACATCCAGCAGAAGAAGTGCCCTGGTGCAGAAACTCCTCTGGATCCCCAGCCGTGGCCTGGCATCAGGAAGGGCATCCTGGGAACTGGACCCAGCAACGAAAACCCGTCCCTGGCTCTGCTAGAAATCTTTCAAAACTCAACCAAACCCACCAGCTCAGGACTGGCTGCAGAACTTGGGATGCCTTCCTTCGGTAAGAAAGAGTTTTGGAGGATCAAAGGTGTTATTTCCCTTCACGTCACACAAGCCGCCAGCTCCGGCCACGCGCTTTCGGGGTCCCAACACAGGTCAGATTTTTCTATTTTAAATTCCAGCCTGCTGAAAACATTGTTTTTAGGGAAGAAAAACCAGATCTCATGGCCAATCCTGACCTTGAAATCTGCAATACTGAATAATTTATGGATGGCTTTTAAATCAGGGCAGCATCATGGGAAACGTGCAGATTTTCACACGATACTGTTCCCTGTTAACAGCTCATTACAATGTACAGAAGTATATTCCCATTATGAAATACAGCTGGGGTTGTTTTGCTTACGAAGGTCATTATCTGATTGCAAGCAAGAATCGGGGAAAGGAACCCATTTTAACAGGCTGGAGTTGTGGACTTTTCAAAAACTCATGTGTTTTGAATTTTGTGGCCTGATCATACACAAGCATGCAACAGGAGAATCAATTCTCTCCACTTCCTCTGCTTATTAGCCCTGGAAATAGCATGGAAAAAATTATCTTTTATTAGCAAATACTTTCTGTATTATTTAACCAACCCTCACCATGAGATTCGCTGGTGCCCTCCACTCCACTTTCCTATTTCCCAAATCCACTGGGTTTATCCTGTCTGTGGACGGGGGCCTTGGTGGCACAAGAACGTGTGCAAGCAGAAACTCAAGGCAACATCAACAGCATCGTTTTCACTTGCTTCTTTCCACGCTCTAGAGAGCTTTCCCCCTCTTGGGCGGCAACGAAATGCAACGCATATTACAGAAAAAACTCAGTGTTCCCTGGCACTGAGCACCAAATGCCATTTAAAAATAAGGACATTTAAAACTCCAAAAACGTCCGTAAATACCAGGATTTGTACTTCAGTCTTGCAAGAGCGAGTGAGCGTGGGTACAGACAGGCATCGTAGCCCTTCCGACCACAACATTAGCCCACGGACAGAAGAGCCCCTTTTGGCAGGAAGACACCTGAACTGTGGTTTCCTTATGGCCCTTCCAGTTGGATGCACCTTGGCAGCGCCGACTTGGCAGAGGAGAAACCTGTTCCTAATTGTACTCCTATTTCAAGCTCAGCACAACAAGGAGCGATCGCTAATCAAATGTTAATAAAGTGGAAGCAGGCTTTGGAGCTGGAAAAGTCATTTTCAGTCCTCGGAACAACAAGGAGTTGGGCACGTCAGCTGTTTTATCAGCTGCTCTAAAAGCAAGTTATGCACTTCCCCGTGCTGCCTGCTTCAAGATGTCTTGGGATTTGTACCACTGAAGCAGTACTACTTGGTGGACCAAGCCCCAGGCAGCATGGTGTGCCTGCTCCGGGCAGGGGGTGCAAGGGATGGCCCCGGGACACCCTCCCCAAGCACCGCTCTTGGGTCAGTCCTGCTCTGGGGCTCCACACCAGCCCATGGCAATGGGTGCCAAAAGGGGTGAACCACAGCTCTGAGTTTATATTGTGGCTCTTCAGCCGTAAAAACGCTTTAGTCTTTATTTCTAGCACTCAAAATACCACCTCCTGGAATAGGAAAAATACCTACCCTGCGTCACTCAGGGTCCACCAGCGCAGCAGGACCCCCTTTACTGTCTTCACAGGCTCCAGAGGAATGGCTCTCAGCTACCAGTAAATCAGTTTTCCTGGTCACTCTCCTGATAGCACAAAGAAGCCGGTGACAGCAGTGAATTATCGGCCAAAGGGTGGCCCTACTTTATGGATCATCAGCTTAATTCCAGCTTAGCTATCAAAACTGACGGCATCCCTATGGGTAAAGGAAGACAGATAAAGACCCCTAAGTGCTGGCAGTAATTAAAATGAGTCCACACTGGACAGTAAATCTCTTTCGGCAGCAGAAGGGGCTGCCAAGCCGTTATGAATTGCTCTGGTTTGGTGAGGGCAGGCCGACGCCCAGGACAGGATGCTCCTGTGGACACAGAGGTTAAGTCCTCGCTGGCACGGCAGCAGGCAGAGGCACCGGCTCCTGCCTGCTCTCCCCCAGGCAGGGGGGTGTCACTTCCCCGGCCCGAACAAATGCTCATTCATCACAGGGCACATGCGAAAAAGAGATTACTCCAGCTTTACGATCAGCTCATTCACCTTATATCCAGTTCCTTCCCCTTCCACCCCGCAGCTATTTATGGCTTGTTTTTGTGCGGCAGTAGGAAGGAACAGGACGGCGTGGGTGCCGAGCAGGGCTGCAGAGTCCAGCCCAGCCTGCTGGGGACCTTGGCAGTCCCCGTCTGCTTCTGGTTCGTCCCCTGAGCCCCACATCAATTCCGACACCAGAGAAATGCTGCTTTTCTCTTTGTGAGCTGCTACAGCTCCTTCTCCTCCTGGGCACTTCTGAGACCAAACTACCACCAGTCCTTCAGCATCCCTTCCTACACACTGCCATCCCCCCTCCATCAACCACAGGCATCCCTCAAACTCCAAAATCCAATTATTAAACCAATCATTGAACACACGGTTGGTCCAGGCACCTTGCTGGAGTCTGCGTGGACCTTTTCCTGCCAGGATAAGCCAGAATCCTATGAGCTACCACTTCTCTAGAAGTGACGTAGGAATGCAGCCATTTACTGCTAACGCCCCCTTCCAGCTCTTCTTTGCTTTGCCTGGGCTGATCTGCATCATCTCCTCAGTCGCAGCCTCAGGGCCCATAACTGCTCCAGATTTGGTGCTGCTTGTGCCAGAACACCTCCTGTTTGGTGCACAACCCGGGAAACCATTTGTGCTTACACCCGTACCTTGATAAAGGGGAGCAGAACACCATGCTAATCCCATGAGTGGGCCTTTAAACCCGCCTTGGGGAAAGAGCTGGGATTTCAAGATCATTTGGGCTTTCGGACTGCCTAGAAGAATGAAACAAGGAAAGAAAGTCCCCAAGAGAGCTGTCCCCACAAGGCGCCCACGCCTGCTGAGGGTGGTAAAGGCATTGCAAAGATGTCCCCTTCCTTGCTACCTGTAAGGGCTGTCTGCTCCGAACCCTTCCCACACTGTTTCTTCACTGGCGTCGTGTGCCTGCTCTTTCTCTCCACAAAGCTTCTCAGTCTCCTACCAGCAGCCCCAGCTGCCTTCCCCTCTCCTTTCCACCCACTCTGCGTCACTACACAGGAGAACCTGGACCAATTTCTCCACCTGCCAAGCAGCCACCCCTCGGGGGGTTGGCAACTGAGCAAAGAAGGGGCGTGGGAGTCTACATGGGCCAGGACCCATCACTGCTATTATGCATATTTTCCATATTTTGTTAAGTTATGTTGGAGCAGAACCCCACTCTGCCATCCAAACCCTGCTCAGGATGGCCCAAAGCGCACGTCACCAGAAGATAAAACATGAGACAACAAGCAAAGTAGGAGCACAAGGAACAGGAAGACAACATGGGTAGAGTTGGAGCAATCAACCACCTCATCACCATCACATCCTTCAGGCGTCTGAGCAGAGATGGCCTGGAAGGAAGGTGCCCTAGATGCAAAAGCATCTCAGAGGACAGGTAGGTATCATACCTACTATGTACCTCCAAGGTACATATCTACTCTGCTCTGGTGAGACCCCACCTGGAGTACTGTGTCCAGCTCTGGAGCCCTCAGCACAAGAAGGACATGGACCTGTTGGAGCGGGGCCAGAGGAGGCCAACAAAGATGATCCAAGGGCTGGAGCACCTCTCCTACTAAGACAGGCCGAGCGAGTTGGGGTTGTTCAGCCTGGAGAAGAGAAGGCTCTGGGGAGACCTTATAGTGACCCTCCAGTACCTAAAGGGGGCCTACAAGAAAGCTGGGGAGGGACGTTTTACAAGGGCACATAGCGATAGGATGGCGTCCTTGTCACCTTTAAACTGGAAGAGAGTAGATTTAGACGAGATCTCAGGAAGAAATTCTTTGCTGTGAGGGCGGTGAGCCCCTGGCCCAGGTTGCCCAGAGAAGCTGTGGCTGCCCCATCCCTGGAGGTGTTCAAGGCCAGGTTGGACGGGGCTTGGAGCAACCTGGTCTGGTGGGAGGTGTCCCTGCCCAGGGCAGGGGGGTTGGAATGGGATGATCTTTAAGGTCCCTTCCAACCCAAACCGTCCTGTGATTCTATAACACCTTAAGCCAGCTGCTAAAAAAGCCCCACGTTTCTGCAGAGGGGCACCAGTGTGCCCACAGCAGGGTGTGCAGCAGCCAGATGGTCAGCCCAGCCCAGCCCAGCCCAACCCAGCCCAGCCCGCCTCGGAGCGGCTCAGAGATTTCCTCTTGGCTCGGGCTGCGGCACACGTGGCTGCTCTCCGGCTGTCAGCGACGTCTGCCGGGGCTGCCTGTGAGACAAACATCTCGTCCTTGGCACCAGGTAGAAAACAGTGAGCTGAGATCTGCGCCGGAAGGATTTTCTTCCTCCCCCCCCGCTTCTCCTTCTGCTGCGCAAATGAGAGGCAAATCTCTGTCCCAGCCACTTCCCTTCTTCCCTAAAAGCTCCCAGCGGAGAGGGACTTCTCAAATTGTGTATTTTTGCACACACTGTTGTGTTGCACAAAGGTTTCTGTCAGAACACCAGCCCCTCTCCCTCTGGCCGCACTCTGCCCTCCCAGGGGCTGCTCTTTCTAGCTTTACTTTTGCATTCACTGCACCCCAAGGCATGGGAAGCCCAAAAAGCACCTGCAAGCAGCTCTGCTGAATGTCCCCAGCTCCACAGAGCTCTCACGGGGGACTGAACAACGGCCTCATGAGCCAGTTACCTCCTGACAGACAAGACAACGGCCAATTACCGAGTCTTTGATTTCAGCAGAGATTAAATCAGGCAGGAGGAGGATGACGCCGTGGCAAACACCCCCCAAACCTGTTAGCCAGGGAGGAGGGAGCCGCTCTGCTCTCACTGGCCACCGCACCAGGGCAGGTTGGGCCTAGCTGAGCCCTGGACGTGCTCCTTGAGCACTGGCCTCCAGCATCCCCTGGCCACCTCTGCCACCCGAGAGCCACTGCTCTGTCCTGCGTGGGGAGCGGAGCAGGGGGTCCGCAGGCAGGATGGGGCTGGTGCCACTGGGGAAGGCACCCAGCTGGAGCAGGGAGCCCCAGGACCTGCTGCCATTAGTATTTATACACTCCACATTAAACAGGCATTCGACTGAGACAAACCAGACCAGACGTCATCCCGGGAATAGGGTCTCCCCAGCCTCTGTGATCCCTAATTAACAGCTGATGGCTGGGCTGGCACCTGGGCAAGGTCACAGCTCTCCTCTGCAGTGGGAGTGTCGCTGCTGCTTGCTAAAACCCAAAGAGGAGAATGTTTAACTTCACAGACACAACTTTTCCAGTGTCAATATCGGCACCTGCCTCCTAGGATCGGTCTACAAACAGGAGGAGGAAACATCCCGGCTCCAGCACGGGCACTGCTGATACACCAGGGTGCGACTCATCACTGACACTGACTGTGTCCAACAGAAATGGACCCTGGAAGGCTCAGGCCTCCAGAGCTGCAGGCCAGAGGAGCCCTGCCCGGGGTGAATCTCCCCCACAGATGCACAGCCACCAGCTGAACAGCTGAAGCAACTCAGCATTTTAATTAGGTTTAAAGCTGGTGACTTTATATCCTCCCCCAGCGAGACCTGACACTCGCAGAGGAAGCCATGAAACGCACCTCCACCGTCTCACCCGCAGCGTTTAGGAGCATATGGGCTGCACGAAAAGGTCAGTAAGCTCCTTGCCCGCTGGTAGGCGGAAGGCATTCAAGGGGTCCTGCCAAATGTAAAAAGTAATTTCCTGCCCATCATGATATGTCTTGATGGCTCCGACACCCCTCCTCTGCCAGCTGTCTCCCCGTGTTTCACAAGACAGCATCTTCTCCCAGGTGGCCTCAGAAAGGCCAGCCAAGCACATTCTCTTCTTTTAAATACCATTCCCTTGCAATACAGTCGAGCAAAGCCATAAGCAATAAATATCGCTGCAACCCAAACTTCCCTGTTTGCTCTCAGTAAAACCGAGAGCTGCAACGGCGACCTCTCACAGCACGTGCTCCAGCAGCAAAGAGCGCTAAAACACAGCCTGGCCTTTGCAGTTAGTTACGTGTGAAAACCACGCTAAGAAGTTTAACGAGCACCAGCATTAACTGCAAGAGCCTCCTGAGCCACGTGGGTTATTTACACCTGCCTCAACGCAGACAGGTCACAGCGGTCCCACTGGCTGGGGACAGGGTTTGCCAGCGCAGAGACCTGCCTAATTACAAACATCTGCTTCGTCAGCAGGTGTAGCAAAAGGAGCCAGATTACAAATTATTCATCACCTAAAACATACAAAACCTCTTGCACTTTCTGACAGCAGCACAGCTTGGATAAAAGCTGCAGCGGTCTGTGCCGGCTGCTGCCCCCACAGAGGTGGGACAGAGCATCAGGGAAGGTCCCAGCAGCAGGGCTTCTTCCCAAGCCAACCACTGCTTTAAAGAAGGGACCACCCTTTCCCAGAGCAGGATTCCCAGGTGGGGTGTACGCCTGATGCCTATTCTACTTCAGACCAGGAAAGTTCCGGTGATGTTGGTTTCAAGAACAAAGCTCTTAAGACCAGAAGATGAACTGCTTCAGCTGGCTAATGTATTTTTGCGCACAGTAGTAAGACGCATCACACTGCCTTTTCCATCAAGGAGTTGCCAAACCAGTGAGTGCTTTCAGTTCCTTCATAGAATCATTTTGGTTGGAAGAGACCTTGAAGATCATCAAGTCCAACCGTTAACCTAACACTGCCAAGTCCACCACTAAATCATATCCCTCAGCACCACGTCTACACGTCTTTTAAATACCTCCAGGGATGGTGATTCAAACACTTCCCCGGGCAGCCTCTTCCGATGCTTGACAACCCTTTCAGTGAAGAAATTNCTTGGCCACCTGGGCACACTGCTGGCTCATATTCAGCTGGCAGTCAACCAACACCCCCAGGTCCTTTTCTGCTGGGCAGCTCTCCAGCCACCCTGCCCCAAGCCTGTAGCATTCATGGGGCTGGTGTGACCCAAGTGCAGGACCTGGCACTTGGCCTTGTTGAACCTCATACCACTTGCCCCAGGCCATCGATCCAGCCTGTCCAGATCCCTCTGTAGAGCCTTCCTACCCTTCAGCAGATCGACACTCCCACCCAACTTGGTGTTGTCTGCACACTTACTGCGGGTGCACTCGATCCCCTTGTCCAGATCGTTGATAAAGATGTTAAACAGAACTGGCCCCAGTACTGAGCCCTGGGGAACACCACTTGTGACTGGCCACCAACTGGATTTAACTCCATTCACCACAACTCTTTGGGCCTGGCCATCCTGCCAGGTTTTTGCCCAGCAAAGTGTACACCCATCCAAGCCATGAGCAGACGGTTTCTGCGGGAGACACACACAGACCCAGAGCAGGCTGAGCAGGCAGGATCTGGAAGGACTCTTCCACCACCCATCCCCAGCTGGTGATGCAGACTAGATAGCCCTGGGAGAAAAAAAAATGCCGTTAAGTGCACCCTGTTCCCACTGCGGACAGAGCGGTTTGGCGAAGCGGCAGATTTGTAGCGGGGAAAATCCCCAGCTCCGACTTTCCCAGCGCATGGAGCAGCCTGGGATGGAGCATGAATCTCAGGGCAACACTGCCCGCACACTGTGCCACAGCTGGGCACAACGCTCCCGAAGCAAAGCCTGGCCTTCCCTGCCCACAGCGGGCCTGACAGTGCTGCTCTTGCCTCCCCTCCCCTGAGAACACCACCGCTAAGTGGTTACACACCATCAGCCTGGAATCAAAAGTAACATTACTGTTAACAAGCCTTTTTTCTCGACAACAAAAGCAATCAGATCTCTTCCGCAGCCAAGAAGACCATAGGTTACCTTCCAGGCCTGCTCTGGACAATGAAAATTAGCTCCCCGAATCCCAATCCCATCTCACTCTGGACCACACTTTAAAAACCTTGACGTTAAGTGAAATTTTGGAGAAAAACACACAAAGGAGAAACCTACCAATCACCCCAATGTGTGCTGTGTTACTGGGACCACTGGGGAGGACCTCAGACATCTACGGATTAAATTAGCAGGTTGAGTCACAGCACAAGGCGATACCCAATACAATTAATGAGGCCCAGAATAACTGTAATTAACTGTTAATTTGGTATCAACGGCTCCATTTACCCCATGTTCTGCTGCACAAGGATTCCTCCAGGTTTGTTTCCTCCACAACCGGATAAACTCCAGCGCTGGTACAGGATATCTGGTGTTTGTTTTAAAGCACTGCTGTGCATCAGCTGCATGTTTTGGACACAAAAGCAAATGAATCCCCTTTAAAGGTATATTTTTTCCAGCTGATTTCCATGGCATTGTTTGGAGGCTGGTCCCTGCAGGACACACCTGAGGCACCTGCCTCCCGCCGGAGCTGAAGCCATGGGGGCAAAGTTGAATCCATAAGGCCATGGCAAGGAGGGAATTTCAGAGAAGGAGAGTGATAAAATGCTATTTATGTTACCCAAAGGTTAAGAACGCCCAACAATAAACTAGCGTGGAGACCAGCCAAAACTGCCATCCATCCAAGCTCAGCCCCGGCAGCTTCCCGGACTTGCTGAGAAAAGCAAGGAGCTGGATTCACCGCCCGGGAAAGCTTTGCTGTTCCTATAGTCTCAACTGAGCTAAACATCTATTCCAATACCAGACAAGTGGTGAAACACCAGGGATAAATAAAATGACCCTTAAAAAGGCAAGTGGGATTAACAAAAAAGAAACACAGGTGAGGCATTCATTTTTTATACCGATAAAGGAGATATACAGCTCCCCACAGGAACACACCTCTCCCAGCCCTCTCCTGTGTGTTCCTGAAATTCCCCGCCAGGGGAAGGACAAATGAAAGTAGGAAGGACAAGGAAACAGTGAATCTTGTCTCAAAAATGACAGCTCTGCAGTCCCACTACTTACCAAAAAGAGGGACACATGGGGATGGACCAAAGGACTTGGGTGCTCTGGGGAAAATCCTACACTGAATTATTTTCTCCAAAAACTGGGTGATGTGAGGACTTTGGATAATGACGGGCGTTTTGGCACTACCTTCAACAAAAACAACCAGTCAGTGAGACAACAGCACACAGAAGATGCCCTGGCCCTCAGCACAGCTCCATGTCTCAGTGTCACTGAGCAGTACCAGAAATGCGCCTATTTACCCCCCCTTCCTTACTGAAAATGGGAAATACCTCACATTCCACGGCAAATGTAACTGCACAAGCAGGAAAACTGCAGGACTTAAGAGCATCGCCCTTAAGCTCCTCTGTGTCCTGCAAGACCATGGGTAAAACAGGCGAGAAACTTCAAACAAACACAGATTACACCCCTGTTTAAAAACACACACACACACATGCCGGGTCCAATTAATCTCAGACTGTTAAAGAAAACTCGTTTAGGGTGATATGCGGGTACAGCGTTCCCACAACAAAGCCGATAACGCCAGGACGTTTGCAGATAGGGTCCCGCCAGGCGATAGCTGGCG
Organism: Stercorarius parasiticus; assembly: GCA_013396915.1. Lineage (NCBI taxonomy): Eukaryota > Metazoa > Chordata > Aves > Charadriiformes > Stercorariidae > Stercorarius > Stercorarius parasiticus. The sequence goes on along the minus strand of VWZL01000284.1, from coordinate 63,532 downwards.
TGAGCAACCGCCGGCTCTTGCTAAGATGGGAAGGAGGAGTTTGGGTTTCAAAAGCAGCCCAACAAGTCAGATACATTCAAACTTAATTATGTTCTCCTTACAGAGGGTCACACTTCCCCTGATTTAACTGGCCTGGCAAAATCCTGTAATTGCCGCTTGCGTATGGAGTCGGAGAGCATTTACCCGGCGTGTTAACGAGAGCCAAGGCACGGCTCAAATGCAGGACGGCGTTAGACTTTAAATACCAGGCCTAGACTTGGTGGAGCTATAGATTATTTTGTGTAGTAAAAGACGAATTAGCTGATCCATTCCAAAATGCATTTATCATTAAAATAAAAATCTTCTGTCATTTTATTTAATAGCCTTAGTAAGAAATAATTGCCATGTCTGGTTGCTTTCAGCAACATGTGGTTTTAATATTTTAATTGTTACAAACTGTTTAATAATGTTGAACAAAAGGCGTGTCCAAGTAATTATTGTGTTTATTAACATTTCTTTTGAGGACTTGATAAACTATATTACACATATACAGCACTTCAGATATTGTAGTGTTAACTTATTAAATGTAAAAGTGTAAAATTAGCCAAAAGCGACTTGTTTTGGTGCAATTTAAATATTGTATTTCCAAGTGATAAGCATTGTGCATCACTTTATTTAACAATTCAGCAGTTTGCATATTTTTCTAATTATTACGCTGCTTCATCTGGCCGGGGAATTAAAATACAGTGGGAATAATAAACCTCACAAAGCCTAGCAGGCCACAGAGAGATGTGATTCCACCAAATCCGTCAAAGTCACGGATTTTTCTGTAGGGGAAATATATTCCTGAAAACCTCCTCAGCTCCCCAGGGTCTCCCATAATAGACTTAACAGCTTTCCCCACTTCGAGGCGGCTCCCCGGGACCCCCCGCCTCCCCCAAGGTGTCCTGTGCCGGGAGAGCCACCATTGCACCCTATGGACAGCCCGTTTGCAGGTTCTCCATGTGCCTTGAGCGGGTTCCGGATCCGACCCTTCGCCACCCTGAGCATCATCTCCCTGCCGAAGGGTTAAACCCCCTTCGCCGGTCCCCGATGCTCCGCCATACTCTGGATTTTGGGTTGACAGACAAACTCGGGCACAAGGGCGTCGGGCTGTTCCCAGGCCTATTTTGTTTACATTTGATTCAATCAAGTTGTGGCCTTTTGGCCCCTTTCCAAATTAACTTCTGGGTGACCTCTGCCGTGCCCTCTCCCAGCAGCCAGGCCGCAGGGAAACAGCCCATTAAACCTACAAACAAATATAGGACATATTGGTTGATCAACCCAGCTTCAAACGCGGCTATTGAAATGCCAGGGTAGGCTTTTTTGCAAACTTCAAGTCTATTTTGTCTTCGGTCATGCGCACCTCTAGGCCTCCTTCCCCCTCCCCCCGCTTCCTTCCAGCTACAGCTCTGTGTTTTACTTTCTCGTAAAACTTCTAAATTTTGTTCTCATCCTCCTGTAAAACCCACGAAGAGCAACGCGAGGTGTTTTCACACGAGGCTTGCCGCAGAACCCGGGTCTTTACACTGAGCGCATGAAGAAAGGCGGCGAGATCCTGCTCGGGGGAACAGCTGTAATGCTCCAAGAAATTGTGTGTTCCCCTTATTTCCAAGGAAATAAATCAAAGTGGGTTTCTCAGGGTCTGTGAAAGCATATTGCCTGGATTCCGATCCCCAAAGGGTTCTTTTTTCAAGAGCTTATATGGTAGTTAGATTTCTGGCTAGAGAATATGCAATATGATAAAAACACAGTCCCTATACGGGGCAATAAATTACAGATTGTTTGATGTGGAAACCAAAGAACTGTCAAACTCCAGTATATCTGAAATATTCTAAATGAGCCCTTAGCTCCAGTGTCTGGAAATGTACAATATGTTTCCAGGCCCTTCAATCTTGCAAAGACACATCTCCCCCAGATAAGTTTCCTTTTATGGATTTCATTCTTCATTTTTTGTGGGTATTTTCCCTCCTTTTCTTCCAATATTAGAATCATAGAATGTGTTGGGTCGGAAGGGACCTTTAAAGGTCATCTAGTCCAACCCCCCTGCAGTCAGCAGGGACATCTTCAACTAGATGCTTTCCTAACTTCCTTAACTAGACTGTTCCTCCTAGAGGTGGCCCTGTGATAAACACCAGGATTTATCTAACCATAAAAAGGGATCGGAACTGGGCGCAAGCTTAAGCAGGTAAGTGCAGTAAGGATGGGTAAAGCATCTGCTGCGATGGTGTCAGAGCCCCATAAGCCCTGCAGAGAGCACAGAAGTCAGGCTGAGGGACAGGAGGGAGGACCAAGATGTCACATTGGCTGATCTGGTACCTGCAGTCTCCAACCCTGCTGCATCCTCGCACCAGCATCACTCAGGTCCGCTCTCCAGCGCCTTGCTCAGGAGGAGGTTCAATAGGAGGTCGCTAAGGTGGCAGAGCGCCTGGGATGTGGGACACCACGGCTCCCACCTCCATGTATATCTGTTAAAACTTAGAAGCTCGTCCCCATCTGTCAGCCCTCCAAACATCCCCGTGGTGGGAGGAAAATTGAGTGACCAGAGGAAATAGCTCCCCTTGCACATTGCTTTTTGCCTAGGGATGCTACCAAGTCACCAAAAAGAAAAATGAGCAAGACCTTGTGCTGACACAGAATAACCTTTCAATTTCAATATAGTTTCACGTGTGGGATGAGTGAAAACCCTTCTAGCTAGAAACAGACCCCATCCACTCTGGGAAATAAAAGTTAGGAACCAATTCCAACTCATTTTCCTGAAGGTGACCCTTGGCCTCCCAGCTGAGATAACAACGCTAATATTTATGGATGGGCTGTTCATGCCTCTGGGCACACAGCAAAAATAACTCAAATCAAAACTTGGTAGGCATCTAACAGAAATGAAAAAAAAAAAATTAATTCCTTACTTCCAATATAGCAATAAAAAGCCATCTCGCCCACCAACGCATGAAAAATAGCACCACCCACAATCACACATTCGGGTGAAACAAGAGTCACCTGGACTCTTGATGTGATGAGGGGACTCATCCAGAAAGGACTGCCTTGAGACAGCACACTACTCATACAGGGAGCTTTACTCTTTTATTTATTTTAGTTTGATAAAAGGGTGCTTGAACCAAACTAATACAATCTGGCAAACTTTTACTTCCCCTTCTCTCTGGGTTGGGTGTTCTACTCTCCTTTCAGCCCCCATGGCTTTCGTTCTAATGCATAAACACCATTCTCATTTCAAACTGCAAAAGTACGAAGAGAACTTCTCATATTTACCCAGACTCAGTTTGAGAAGACACGAACTAATAGGCGAGCACGATTTCTGCACACAACGCATTCACCAAGCGCAAGCAAGCTCGAAAACGCGGCGTACTGCTGAAAGAACACACGGTTTTCAGCAGCCTGGAATAAACCGAAGCCAAGTCTTTGGCAAATTACAAACATTAGCAAAAATCTACAAGGAAAAGTAAAAGCTGTGGAACCCTTAACAACAATTGCACCAAGTAGCATGGCTCCTGAGTCTACCCACATCCACGAAATCCAAGTGACACCTCCAACACAACATACAGGGAGAAATTTACCATATGGCACCAGATTCACAATTTACTGGTAGTCACATGGGGAATCCACCACAAACACTTGAAAAGACGCTCTTTTCTCCAAGAGATTCTGTATGTCTGAAAACTCTTAAAAGCCACCTTTGGCTTGAGCTTGGTGGATTAGGAGATTGTCACCCCTCCCCAGCCCGGGAGTCCCCATCGCTTCCCAGATCTGAAGCCAACACCTGAAAAACACAACTGTAATTCATCCAGAGCTGCTCCTTCCGCATTTCCTACTCCTTGGCATTCCAGATGCATTCCTGATGTGATGGAGAGCACAAAACTTCAGTAGGCCAAGAAAAGAAGTGTGACGGTGAGCTACGACACCTCAAATCCCAAATTTAAATGATCTCCGCAGTTACCCTCCGAGTACATAAGCGACTTACCACAGACTAAAGACCCTCCGCAGAAATAGCCAGGTTCATAACTAATTTTCACAAATCACTTCCCATTTTCTCCTGATTTTATTCTCAATCCCCGTCTTTCTCAAACACAACTTTACGAGAGGGTTTGATTATTTTTTTCCCCAGACTCTTACATTTACACTGTTTACACCAAAACAACTCCCCTGCCCCCCGCTAACACGTTCCAATACAGTATCGCAAGCCAAGGAGGGGAAGCGCTGTAAGAGATTCTGATAGAGCTGACCGTATTCACCTCCTTACCACTATTTTTCCTCGAGCGGCGCCTGACAAAGCCACTCTGCTGCTGCAAACAGCTGAGATCAGCCCGGCGATGTTTACCCAGGGTCTCTCGTTCCACGAATCCCCGCTCCTCAGCAGCCTGAACTGTTCAGTAAAGACCTAACTTGACCCAATCTGGCAGCCAGCATTTCACAACCACTTTGTGTCAGCAGTTTCAAGTACACTAATAACCCTGTTTTGTTCGGTGCGACTTTCTCACTGTGAACGGCAAAATATCATTATCACCTGCAGGTTGAAGCCTGCCCTCTACCCCATTTAACAGGGAGCTGATTATGCTATTTTCCGCGCCCCCCCCTGGCTTTTAATAATTATGGGCTGTTGGCAGACGGCATGGCTGGGCGCGGGGAGGCATGCGGGAAGGCAGAGCAGGCTGCGCCTCGGCTCCCATGTGCCGGGGTGCTCCTGGGGACCCCGAATCCCTCGCTGCATCCCGCTCCCAGCCAGCGGCTAACGAGGCATGCCTGCATGGGAAGGTGCAGGGGTTAAACCGGGAACTGCTATGAAAACAGTCCCTGGCTGTCGGTGGAGCAGGAAAGCAGAGGTTAGCAGAAAAGTCGCTAAGGCAGCAACTCCAGAGAGAGCAGCCCTCGCAGCCCACCCGGCCAGGGGGCAAAGCTGGGCTTAACCCCAGGAACCCACTGCTGCCCAAAGCCTCACGCCAGAGCGACCCTGAGTAAGGTCCCCACCAGTAAGAGCTCTCTCGGGAGAGACTGGGCTGCTCAGCTGTATTAACAAACAGCGCTACTGCCCGAGTATTTGCTCCATGAGGTCCCAGTGCTGGTGGATGAGAAGCTCAACATGAGCCAGCAATGCATGCTGGCAGCCCAGAAAGCCTGGGCTGCATCAGAAGAAGCGTGACCAGAAGGGCAAGGGAGGTGATTCTGCCCCTCTGCTCTGCTCTGGGGAGACCCCACCTGGAGTACTGTGTCCAGCTCTGGAGCCCTCAGCACAAGAAGGACATGGACCTGTTGGAGCGGGGCCAGAGGCGGCCACGAAGATGATCGGAGGGCTGGAGCCCCTCTGCTGTGAGGACAGGCTGAGAGAGCTGGGGGGGTTCAGCCTGGAGAAGATCGGGGAGACCTTAGAGCCCCTTCCAGTCCCTGAAGGGGGCCTACAGGAAGGATGGGGAGGGACTCTGGATCAGGGTGTGTAATGACAGGATGAGGGGTAACGATTTCAAACTGAAGGAGGGGAGATTTAGATTGGATATCAGGAAGAAAATCTTTACTATAAGAGTGGTGAGGCACTAACCCAGGTTGCCCAGAGAAGCTGTGGCTGCCCCATCCCTGGAGGTGTTCAAGGCCAGGCTGGACGGGGCTTGGAGCAACCTGGTCTGGTGGGAGGTGTCCCTGCCCAGGGCAGGGGGGTTGGAATGGGATGGTCTTTAAGGTCCCTTCCAACCTGAACCATTCTGTGATTCTATGATTCTATGAATGCTGTGTGTCCCTGGAAAGTACAGAGGTTCGAGCCATCAGCCTACTGAAAAACATCCCCTCTATGAGTTACTCAGTGACATGGAGAGAAGAGCAGAGTCCAGAGCTGGACCCCAGCCTGGCTGGCCCGAGGCAACGCCACAGAAGAGCTCTGGGAGGTTAACCATTGCAAGCTGAACGCTGCACAGAGGTGCCACCTAATCCCTTGGCAGCAGCGTGGCTTGCTCACAGACCTAACCTGGCCTAGCATGACGGGTAGAGGCAAGATACTGCTTGTCCTGGCGAAGATGCTAGGTATGAGACCGTGGGAAGGAAGCTCCCTCCCCAGTGGAAAGGGTCTCATCCAGCTCTGCCATTTCCCCATTCAATGGTAACTTGCTCCAGTAGTGACTGGGAGTCGATGCCCAGGGAGATACAGCAAACAAACCTCTCTGCCAGCCATGAGCAATGCCAAAGGGGACTCCTCTGACCAGAGGGGACATTATGCATGTGCCACATTGAACTGTGCCAGCACCTTGTGCTCGGGGGCATCATGGCAGCCCTGTCTTTCCCGGCCCTCCACTGTGCAGGGGACAGATGCCCAGCGGACGCGCACCGCAGGGACGCATTCATGCACCCACTCAGGGCCCCTGGAGGGCTACAACGTGCGTGCCCTGCAGCTCTTGCTTCACCCACGGAGCATCACCCCAGACTGTATGAATCAGGACCTGCCACACGTGCCCTGCCAGCCTGGCACCAAGCGGGGCCGGGGTGGCACTGGCTCCGCACACGGATGCTGAGCATGGAGATGCCCCGGGTTGTCTGGCTGAGCCCAAAGAAAGTGTGGGGGAGGCCAGACTGATTTGGAAACCGCCCACTCTGGAGCCATCCCTGCTGGCATGCCTGCAACAAACCTGGTTGATGTGTTTCAGCTTGTCAATAATCTGGCTGATGACTGGCTCGGGACCTTTCATCTTCACCTCATGGTTGCCAGGCTGAGCTTTTGCTCCGTTCCTTGTGATTTGGGGACTGTACCTGTAGGAGTGAGAACAGAGGAGACCACGATGTGACGAGGATAAAATAGAGATCTTTAAAGTTCAGTACAAACAAAAGAAATCCCAAGATAAGCACCAGTCCCTTCCAAAATGGAGAGCACAAGACAGTTAATAATGACAAAGAAACGGCAGAAGATTCCCATTAATATTTCTGCTCTGCCTTTGCGAAGCAGCAAGATGATGAACTTGTATCACTTGAGGACAACGAAGTCCTTTCCAGTCCATTAGTAACCAAGGAAGATGTTAAACAGTATACAACAGGGATAAATATTTTCACATAACTTGCACCCAAGAGTCCTAAAAAAGCTGGCTCAGAACTTCTGGCTTGCTCATGTTTGTTTAAAATAAATCTTGGCAGACCACAGAGACTCCAGTACAAGAGCGGTAGTGTTGTGCCCACAGCCAAAAAAAATGAGTGGGATGACCCAGTTAACTGCAAGCTGATTAGCATAACATCAACCCCCTTGCAAAATAATGACTATCACTGATGTGTGATTTCAATAATAAAGAATTAAAGCATCAGAATATAATTAATGCTGTCAACATTGCTAATGGAAAATAGGTGTTGTCAAACAATCCTGATTTCAGTCTTTGATGAGATCCAGCCTCGGGGATCAAAGTAACTGCTTAGACGGAACGTACCTTGACTTTGGTGCGGTGCTGGGCTCTGCACCACGCGATATCCCCATTTACACGGGTACCAGGCAAGGCAGCAAAGCACCCAGAAAGCAGATAAAGAGCTGGCGGAGAGATCTCCAGATGCAGCTCTCCGCAGGGACCCTCCCGGAGCAGCCAGCGCCAGGGCAGCTCTGCAGAGGAGGGCGGCCAAGCCTGCACTCAGCTCTTTCATCAGTGATTAGGAAGAAATATATATTCACTGCTGCAAAATTTAGGGAATGGCAAAGTTTCTCAGAGTGCTAAAAGTGAGGAGAAGAGGGACGGAGGGATCGCTGCATGCTTGCCTTTGGAGGAATGCGTATTTACACTCTGTACCTGGGTAACAGCTCGTGATGCTCAGGGCATGAGACGAGAGGGTCCACACCAACCTCAAACACAGCTTCAGGACCAGAGTGAGCAGTGGCCACCACTGCCTGCTGGCAGCCACAGCAGCGGCACAGAGCACACTGGTGCCTTCTTGAGCTGTGGGCTCTCCATCGTAGCCCCAATGACAGGCCACAGTACTCTACAAGCACAAAACAAGCCCTCATCTCCAAGAACTGACAGACCGAGCACACGCTGCCAAACCCCAGCACAGCCTATGAAAGCAAGATCACGGAGATAACACCACGCATCAGTCTGCTTGACTGTACGTCTGTTTTTCCGGTGCCATGGGTAAACACGATGAATATTCCTTTCTGCGATTCATCTCCTACACATGTCCTCACCCAGCTCCCAGCACCAGCTCCCAGTGGCTGCCTCCCCGTCTGCCAGCTCCCCGCTCCCCTGCCCACTAATCCTTCATCCCAGTGCTGCCAGGCGAGCTCAGGCGATGACAGTTGGCCCGTTTCTCAGAGGCTTTGGGGAGGAAGCAGGACTCCAGCAGGGAGAGGAGGGAGACAGGAGGGATGGTGGGGCCAGCTCAGGGAGGATGCTTTGCTGGGGGAGAAAGCAAGAGGTATGGGGACATTCAGCCAGAAGAGCTGTTGGGGCACACTGAGCGTTTTGGGGATACACAGGGGCTTGACCCCACTTAAACTCTAAATTAGGAATGAGACCGGCTCAGACATGTGGGGATGCAAAGGCAACCCCAGATTTATACCCGTGTGGCAGGAATCTGCCCCTGAGCCAAAACATCATTTAAAATACAGGACTGAGGCTGATTTCCACTGCAAGGCTTTTTCGGAGCAGGAGTTGTACATCCAGGAGTGCTCTGCATCCCCAGTCAGGTCCCCAGCGCCGAGGGCTGGCCACCCCACAAGATGCTTCACTGAAGGAGATGACAGATGACAAAGGATGGGAGAAAGGAGCTTGTGCCTCTAACAGAGGAGCACGCACTTGTGTATATTCCTGTTTCCAGACATAAACAGCTTGTCCAGGTAGAGGAGAAGCATCACTGCAAAGCACAGCCATCAGCTTGGGTCTCCCAAGCCCCCCAAACGCCTCAGCACAGGGGCAGCAGGCTGCAGAGCTTACCCACCGTGCAGCACGGTGCTGCCCAGGCGCACCGGACCAACTCCAACAGCTCTGTTCTCCACCCAGACATCTTTCCCCATGCCGGTCCCTCCACTTAGGACTCAACGTTTTGCAAAATACACACTTTTTTTTTTTTTTGATAGTTGCATTACCCTGGGAAGTACAAAACACAGCTATACCTGAGATGTAATAGCTCCCAGCTCAGAAAAGCACTTAAGACATGCAATTAGAGGCTCATTGTAGGCTGAAAGCTAAGTGACTGGCAGAAGTGGGGCCAGGGAGTGCCAGGCTGGATCCCAGCCTGCGCAGCCCATGCCCAGGAGAAGGCCTGGCTTCCCCACACTGGCGGCCAGCGGGACCACAAGCTCCCAGCACCATCTCGTGGGAAGATGCTGCTGCCGCAAGCACCGACCTGCCTGGCTCTGCAAACACTTGGGATTAACTTTTTGCAGGGGATTAAGGCGTTGGGAGCAGCAAACCATTAAACCTGCTGCTTATTTGTCACACAGTCACTTAATGCCACTGCGCCAACCTGACAAACGCATCTGGTGACTGAATATAAACATACGTAAGATGCATGACTTTATAGACGCCAAAGAAATTACCATTTTTTTGGTGTCACTAAATTTAATTTAAAACACTGTTGGAACTTTAAAGTACATTGCCGAAAAGTCTCCCGTGGTTTAAGAGATTTAACTAGCAGGATAAATCTCCCACAGGTTTTAGTAAGAGCAGAACCAAGCCCATTTGGTGCCTACCTCAATTAATACAATCTCTCCTAAACAGTTTTATACAAAGAAACCCAATAGCTTAGCTCTGAGTGGGCGAAACCCCTTCTGAAATCCATGCAACGACTGCCAGAGAGGGTTTCTGTAGCCTAGGCAATGTCATAGAGGAGGGAGGAACACAGCTACGGCAGGTCACCATAACTCTGTGTCCAAAGGCTGAAATTGTTCTCCAGAAGGCAGGGTCCCTGATGTGATCTCGCTGACTGCAATGGAGCGGTGAGGATGCCAGATCACCTTCTCCAGAGGGACGAGTCTACCAGAGAAGAAACCAAACCTGAAAGGGTTTGCAGAGGGATCTCTCCCTAGAACAGTGATGCTGGAGAAGCGGAGTGCCATCACCTGGTGCATCCCACCTGGCCAGGTACAAGAGTACACAATAAGCCCAGAAATGAACCATTTGCATCATTACACAAGTCATTTGAAACAGCAAGGCAGTGGGCTCTGCAAGCTGCACAGCTTTCAGAAGCAGATACACAGGGACACACTACATCCAAAGAGCCAGAGAGGAGCTCCTGCGGGGCTTGGGTGCTTCAGAACACACTGCCTCTGCAGTGCTGAGCTGAGACCTCTCAGTGCGCTCGGGTATGAGGGGGACACCGGCTCCCCCTCGGCTGTGCCTCTCTCTGCGCAGCCCCAGGGCTGGCACACATTCAGGCATGTGGGATGCAGCCAAACAAAGGGTTAAAGACTTTGAAATGTAGCTTGAGTGAGGGATGGACATTCCTGAAATGCCAGAAAAGCTGGAAAAGGCAGCTGGCACTCTCCCTGCAGCCTGGGCCAAGCAGCCAGGCCTTAATATGGCAGAGAGATGTCTTTGCTGGAGGATGGGGGGCTCCCAGGGCAGATGCTGCTGGGGTCCAAAGTCCCATTGCAAAGCAAAGCCAACCTGTCACCTTCCTCCCACGTTCCCCAGCCTCAGCTCAGCAAAGGCAAGATCTCAGAGCCATCTCTAGCTGCTCTTGACACATGCCAACGAAACAGCCCCTTCTGCAGGACACTTGTGCCACTCCATGAAAGCCGTCGCATACCTCTGCCATGGTGATATCGGCATTGAACAGCAAATATGCACAGTGGTTACAGTCCACCCCGTGGTCCCAGGGGGTCCCCGCGCCGAAGGGATATCGCTGTTGCAACATGAGCATGGTTTGGCTTCCACTTCATAAGCAAAGCCCAGAATACTTTCCTCTTTGACGTGTCTTGACGTCAGTCAGCAGCATCTCCTTGCCTGGGCTCCCTGGGTATGGGCTCTTGCTGGGAATGTGGTATTTTCCAAAGACAAATGTCACATTGTAAAATGTGCTGATAAGCAGCCCTCGCTAAAAATGGCTTTAAAGATAACCACCTGATGAACACACTAATGATCTGTGGGGATAGCACAACTGCAGACCCTTCCTGCTCCTTCTCATCCACCAGGCATAAATGTCAAAGCATGCAGTCAAACCAAGGGATTTTCGCCTCCTTTTCTCCCCCACCATCCACAAATGTCTCCTGTGAAGGTTCGGTAATTCCAGTCCCAATGCAGCTCTTTCCAGGCTTTCATTTCAGAGCAAGGATGACAGGATGACAAATGCAATTTAAATATATGGCAATGAATGTAAAACGTGTGTTCACCCTGCTTGGCCATGCTAGGCTTAGAGATGAGTTACTGCAATGCCTGACGTGTGATTTAGTGAAAGTAATCCTATAAGTCAAACATAAAGAATTACACCTTTTAGAAAAAGGAAAGTAAGTTTTTCATTCAAATAACAATTAATTTATGCCTGCCTTCCAGTCGCAAAGTATTTATTCAAATGCAGCTCCACAATTTAAACAGCGCGATATCCCTTGCAGGCTCTTCCTCTACTCTCTCTGTTCACTGAATCATACTTCTTTGAGGGAGTGGATGGGGACAGGTACAACACAGGCTGCTACAAGACAGGACTACAATACAAGAGAAGAGGTTTCAATGCACAGAACTTCATAAGCGAGCTTGAGAGAGTGGGGTTTCCAGCACCTGCAATCCCCTGAAGCTCTGCATTTCAAGGCATGACTTACTACAGGCCATGGGGGGCTGGTGACACCGAGTCCTCATCACATAGGAGGCAAAAAGATACGAAAAAAGCCGAGACAAGAAGAAAAAGTTTCTCCCCCGCCCTCCCATCAGGATCCCAAGTCTTATCTCCAGCTGGTTTTCATGGGTCAGTAAAGGTGGGCGCAGTGGTGATGCCCACATTTTACACTCTGACCCAGCTGCCTTTTGGTTTAGCGTGACAACCTTAGTGTCACATCAGTGGCGCCACTGGCAGGAGCCAAAAGGCTGGAAGAGCTGCTTACAACCGACCCATCCCGCCCTGCAGCCAGGAGTAACGCCTGGATGAGTCCATAAGCCTCCAGGAAGAGGTGATAACCCTTTCCCTGTTGCTTTCTCTACAAGAAGAGTCCGTTCAGAGAGACCTGGTCAATTAAACCAATTACCCCAGCCCAGACACAGTCTGGGTGTGGGCTGCAGGCCAGCCAAGTGCAGGTCCACCCCAGCTGTCCTCTTCCATATAGGACGCATGGTCCCACCATCCCTTGATCGTATGCAGACACCCGCTATATGGGGGTGCAGGTGGCAGGAGAGAATCGGGGTATGTGGCTCTTAGGTGCCTTCCTGGCTCGCAGTCTGCACTCCGTTGCTTGTCTGCGGTCGTTGCAGAGCCTGCAATGCTGTGGTCAATTTACACCACCAGAGGCTTTGAGCAAGCTTCTTCAAAAGCAGACAGGAAAACCCAACACTCTCATTGGGGAACATTCTCACCCAAATAAAAAGGCGACAATTTCTGCTGGATTTACAAATGTCACAGAATCACACACAGAATGTTTTGGGTTGGAAGGGACCTTAAAGATCATCCCATTCCAACCCCCCTGCCCTGGGCAGGGACACCTCCCACCAGACCAGGCTGCTCCAAGCCCCATCCAGCTTGGCCTTGAACACCTCCAAGGATGGGGCAGTCACAGCTTCTCTGGGCAACCTGGGCCAGGGGCTCACCACCCTCACAGCAAAGAATTTCTTCCTGATATCCAATCTAAATCTCCCCTCTTTCAGTTTGAAGATGTTACCCCTCATCCTATCATTACACTCCCTGATCCAGAGTCCCTCCCCATCCTTCCTGTAGGTCCCCTTCAGGTACTGGAATTGGCTCTGAGGTCTCCCCGGAGCCTTCTCTTCTCCAGGCTGAACACCCCCGACTCTCTCAGCCTGTCCTGATAGCATAGGGGCTCCAGCCCTCGGATCATCTCCGTGGCCTCCTCTGGCCCCGCTCCAACAGGTCCATGTCCTTCTTGTGTTGAGGGCTCCAGAGCTGGACGCAGTACTCCACCTTGCAGCCTGGTCTCACTACCACGAGGGCCCGCTGAGATCCTGCTGTATTAGTTCCCTGCCAAAGGGAAGCGCTGCTTCTTCCCACCACCTTACGCAATGCGCTACAGCCAGTAAGCGTGCTGCAGATGTTAATTTGTTTTATTAAACGTGAAGTCTCAGATAACCACTTGGTTCTGGAAGGTGGGACTTTAAGAACAGCAAAAGCTGTTAAAATTCATAGCAAAACTATGGGAGTTTGAAGCGTAAAGCCTGAAGTCTCCCTCCATTCTTACTTCAGTTGAGTAAAGTTCAAGACAAATAGATTACGGAAAAATTGGCTAACCCTGAGACCAAGCAGCAGGCTTACTATAGGAAGATTCATGATCTTCGTTTCTGAAATATTCTGGAAACAATTATGGCCACTCAATAACCCACTGAATTTGCCTACTATCCTTTCATTATAGCTTACATTTGCTACAAAGCTGTGGTTTATGTGCTTGAAAAGTTATGCAGCCTCTCTCTTTGGGGATTCCATTGTATCAGATATTTTGCAGCACTGCCAGAAATAACCAAACTCTTCATGAAGTAAAGGGTTATTGCTGGCATGGAATTTCCTTTGTTCCAATTACAGAATCTCATTTTTCTCTCTTGCTTCCAATTGTGCTTTCATTGTTTATGATTTGTATGATTAAAACAAACCACAGTATGTTGGCAACAGCAGGGAAATCTGAGACTTCTAGCTTGAAGAGGAGAATCTGGCAAGGTGCTAAAAATATATTAATTTGGAATTGGTATAAAGAGAACAAGAGTTACACTGGTGATTTAGATTAATGTACAAGTTTGTCTTGAAAAATTTGGAAAAGGCAATATCTAACAGTAATACTTAACGTGCTTACAAGTTTTGCAGTGGGCAAATGTTGCTGTCATTCTATTCGGAACAGCTTGAAAGGAATATACTTGTGTAAGCAGATTAATAAACTCTGAGAATCTAGATTTTAATAGGCTTTTAGTATTAAATGCTGCAAAACCCTGATACTATATATAAGGCTCAAATCACCTTTGAGATTCAGACGCCTAACTCCCATAGAAACTGAGATGAGGTCAAGATCTCAACACCCCCTTGACTTAAGTTGAAGTCTTCAAATGAGCTAATTATTCAGTCAGGGCTTCAGTGATAAGAATCATCCTCTGGTTTTTCTCTGCATTGGATGGAGATAAGGCTAAGAGAGGCTGGACAACATATTCTCACCACTCAACACCACCAGCATGAGGGCAGGTGGGAGAATGGGGCATGAAGACAGAGGCAAGGAAGGGCATGATGGCAACTTAGGCAGGTTTAAGTTGTTGCACACCCACCCTTTCTACATGTTCAGCCCCCTGCTATCTCAGGAAAGTGCCTGTCAATTAACTGAGCCCAGGAAAGCTGCAAAGAGGTGCCCAGGGATGCACAGAGACAGAAGGAGATCCAGCAGGTCTGGTCCCCAGCTCCATGAACACCCAAGCACCGCGACCCCTCACAAGCTCTTTGCAAGTGGTGGAGTGTGCCATGTGTGGCTTTTGCTGTGAACCTTTGTGGTGTCACATAAAAGCACAATATGTTTTTTTGCATATTTGCAAAATTGACACTTTGAAAAGTGTGAAAAGCAGCAATTTCTTGCCTTTTCTTTTTTCTTACCACTTTGGCTTATGTTCTTCAACAGAGCAACAACAGCACAGCGAAAGACACAGGCACCGGTCAGTGCGTGACCAGACAAATCAGCCTTAGAACCATAGAACCATAGGGTTGGAAAGGACCTCTGGAGATCACCCAGTCCAACCCCCTGCCAGAGCAGGGTCACCCAGAGCAGGTGGCACAGGAACGTGTCCAGGCAGGTTTGGAATGTCTCCAGAGATGGAGACTCCACCACCTCTCTGGGCAGCCTGTGCCAGGGCTCTGACACCCTCACAGGAAAGAAGTTCCTCCTCATGTTTAGGTGGAACTTCCTATGTTCAAGTTTGTGCCTGTTACCCCTTGTCCTGTGGCTGGGCACCACTGAAAAGAGCCTGGCCCCATCCTCCTGACACCCACCCTTGAAGTATTTATAAGCGTTGATAAGGTCCCCCCTCAGTCGTCTTTTTTGCAGACTGAAGAGACCCAAATCCCTCAGCCTTTCTCCATAAGAGAGCTGTTCCAGTCCCCTCAGCATCTTGGTAGCCCTTTGCTGTCCCCTCTCCAGCAGTTCCCTGTCCTTCTGGAACCAGGGAGCCCACAACTGGACCCAGCACTCCAGATGTGGCCTCCCCAGGGCAGAGCAGAGGGGGAGGATGACCTCCCTCCACCTGCTGCACACACTCTTCTTGATGCACCCCAGGATGCCATTGGCCTTCTTGGCCACAAGGGCACATTGCGGGCCCATGGGCATCCTGTTGTCCACCAGGACTCCCAGCTCTCTTTCCACAGAGCTGCTCTCCAGCAGGTCACTCCCAACCTGTTCTGGTACATGGAGTTATTCCTCCCCAGGTGCAGCACCCTACACTTGCCCTTATTGAATTTCATAAGGTTCCTCTCTGCCCAAATCTCTAACCTGTCCAGGTCTCTCTGTATGGCGGCACAGCCTTCCAGTGTGTCAGTCACCCCCCCGAGCTTTGCGTCATCGGCAAACCTTCCTTATATGGTTCCCACTGTTTGCAAGCTGTTATTTCTGACAGATCAAGGCACCATGCACTAAACACACATTAAGGGATGGCGACCAAGCCTCAGGAAGGAGGATGAATTCTTGCTATTAGATGGTCCAACCCAGAGAAGTAAGTAAGATGGACAAAGGATCACCAAGTAAGACTCGGTAAAAGAAAATGAAGGATGATGCATACGGAAAATGCCAGAATACACAAAGCAGGATGAGTGATGCTGACCCTTCAGTAGAGCATGTTGCATATCATTCCCACCACAAGTCAAGGTGTAGAAAGCCCTTGGTCAAGAAGGTCCACAGAGCACTTAATTTCAGGGGGGGTTCAAGGAGCTGCACCCACTGCACGCATAACCCTGCTCCATCAGTGGAATTCTCAGAGCCACGGAGGAAACAAGAAACTGGATGAAACAGGGATAAAACAAGAAACAAACTCAACTGGAACTGGACCTCCATCAACACAACCAGCGAAGTAGGGCCTGCACAGGACTGCACTGAAATAGTTTGTTGCACCAGGAGAAAAGCACAATAAAATACTCGAGCTGTCTGCTTTGCATTGGAGTCCCAGATGAACATGCCATGTTCAATCAGAGCAGAGAGAGTTAAGGGCAAGGAGGAAACAGAGGACGATGGTTCAAGGCTTAATCTGGAAAATGAGACCCAGTGGAAAGGCACCAAGCACGTCCAGCCCACCGGGAGGAGGGACACTCTGTTGATAACAAAGCTCTGGGATAAACAGGACAGAGTAAATACTGATTCAGAAAAACCACAAGAGAAGGAACATAGGGTGCAGAAGGGACTGTTTGCGTCAAATAACAGGATACACATTGTTGGTATTATCTAGTACTTGAACGCATTGGCAAGGGGCTGTGAAGTTGCTATTCCAGGCTTGATTTAACGTGTTACAGGAAAAGGGCTTAGACTAACTAGGAAATTTTGTCGTGACAGAGAGGTCAGGAAATAGAGAAACCAGTAGGGCTCCTCTCTAACTTAATTAACGCTTGTGTACTGCATTAAAGATGTGAGCCATAAATAGCCACAAGCCCTACAGGGACACCACCAATGCCCAGACATGCCCCTGTGGATCCTCACGCTGAGCCCACTGATACACAGCAATGCCCATGCAGCGTTATCCATCCTCTGTGTGACACTAGACATGGAAACACATAGAAACACAGCACCCACCCAACCATCACTCTCCTCTTCAGCAGCTTCAGCAGGTGCTTTTTAACCTGTCCCTAGGGTGGCCTCAGCACAGGAAGGACATGGACCTGTAGAGCGGGGCCAGAGGAGGCCATGAAGATGACCCGAGGGCTGGAGCCCCTCTGCTGTGAGGACAGGCTGAGAGAGTTGTAGGGGTTCAGCCTGGAGAAGAGAAGGCGCCAGGGAGACCTTCCAGCCCCTTCCAGTCCCTGAAGGGGGCCTACAGGAAAGCTCAGGAGGGGCTGTTGGCAAGGGCGTGTAGCGATAGGACGAGGGGCAATGGTTTTAAACTAGAGCAGGATGGGTTTAGATGAGACATTAGGAAGAAGTTCTTTCCAATGAGAGTGGTGAGACAGTGGAAGAGGTTGCCCAGAGAGGTGGTGGAGGCCCCATCCCTGGAGACATTCGAGGCCAGGCTCAATGAGGCTCTGAGCAACTTGATCTAGTGGGAGATGTCCCTGCTGACTGCAGGGGTTTGGACTAGATGACCTTTAAACGTCCCTTCCAACCCGACACATTCTATGATTCTATGGGAATTGCAAGGTGTCTCCCCCAAGCCCCAGCTGCCACTCCACAGGGCCATGGGTAGTCTTAGATCTTCCCGTGGATGCCCCAGATCCCAAAGGTGCCCACGCTCAGGCAACTCAATCCTGTCCCGAGGTGAAACATATCCAGCTACAGCAACCACCTGCAGCAGGTTAAGCGCAAGGCATGAGCATCTCCTCCTGTCCAGCCCGATGAACTTTCAGTCAGGAAGATCTGCACCAGGAAAAAGCACACAATTTGCAAAAGCCAATATCCAACAAAGCAAGAGGGAAACATGAAGATATAAAGTATATTTTACGTGCACAAAATCTAGAAAATCACACCTTCTTTCTAGCAGTCGTTACTAATGTGGGACAACTACCAGGGCAGCATCCTGAAATTAATACTAGAGATTGAAAAAACACCAAGTTTCTTGTAAAAAGCGGCAACCTGGAGTTTGATGATGAACGAGTGCACATCGATCCAGCTGGAGAATTGCTGTAGCCACGCCAGAAACACTCCAGCACATAATGCACATTCTCAGAGCGGCTTGGGAAAGGGCTCCTACACCATGAACAGCTGCTTGGCTCCCTCTTGGGGAAGACACTGAATAAAGAAACGGGTGGTTTGGGGGTATTCGAGTACCATTACCTTAAATGCTCCTGATTTCCAGGAATCCTCCCAGACTCTCCGGAAGAGATGACACGCTGGGAAGTCCAAGCACGTGAAGCAGTCAGTTCTGGCTCCACGTGAAGCAATGCAGTTGGTTTTAGAGACCCTCTTAACTACATGTTTGCTTCTATTTGAAACATTCTGCAAATGGGTCCTGACAGAGGAGCACCACGGACCACTATCTTAGTTCAGCTTTATTTAGCTGACTTCTCCCCTGTATTTCATTGGCAGAAACGCCACCATGTACAACACACTTTTGCAGGCTACGGAGAGGAGAGGGTCACCAGGGAAGCGTTACGGCTGCAGATGCTAAAAGCACAAGGTAGGAAGGCAGTTGATGCATTTAAGAAGCAACAGATAGTTCTACGTTGTGCATCCATTTGCCGTCCCTCCTGAACACCCTGCCTTCATGGGGGTGTTCAAGTCTCCTGCAAGCCACCATCTACACTGCTTTCCTGCCCAGCTAGCAAGGGGTTCCCCCTCCAGGACACCGCTGATGTCCCTGCAAGGGGATGGGAGGTGTCACTCTCAGCACCCCTGTCTGCTCGCAGCCAAAAACTCCAATATCTGCCTGCAAGAGAGCTGTTACTAATATCTCATAGGAGCTGGCAGAGGTGGTGACATCTGTATGCTAGATTGGAGGGGGCAAGGAGGAGAGGGGTGGGAAGGCATGCTCTCTTCAAGCACAGCACAGGATTTCATCCTCGACTCAACAGCCAGGCAGTCAGGGGCTGAAACCTTGGCGCCCCCTGCGTGCACATACACTTCACCCTCTCCCTGCCTCATCTGTGTTCCACGGCACCTACAGGACCTGCCACATTGTGCCACCAACACCACAGCATTGCAGCAGGGGACCTAGGATGACATCTCTGCCTACGATGGTCCACCAGTATCCTCAGATGAAAGCTGGAGAAGGCTATCATCTAAAGTCATGTTTAATCTGCAAATAACTCAGAACTTACATTTGCAGGAGGATCTGGACTCAGCACCTTTCCATCACTGCCACTTGGCCCAGCCATGTGGCAGCTGGACCTCGACCAGGGCCACCAGCCACAGCCCCAGTGAACTGCCATAAGCAAAGACCTCGCCCTCAGTCCTCCCCTGCAAAGCTGCAGTGTTTACAGCACTGTTTTAAGAAGTTTTAATTAACAGCCAGCGAGACAGTATTGAAATAATCTATTTTTTTTTCCCAATTGTACTTCTCACTGAGGCATGGAAACTCAGGAATTTCCAGAAATAGGTACAGATAGAGGAAACATTTTTCCTTAGGCAAAGCAAGTACATCTTATTAAGCATGTGATCTTAGATGCTTGAGCAGTTTTTTTTTTCAAAATATAGTTTGACGCTATTTTGGTCCCCTCAGTGTTTCAGGTCAGTATTGCAAGTACAAGCTAATTACCACCTGAGGTTACTGATCAAGAAGTCATAATTAATATCTCAACATTTCACCACTTCCTGATTTTATTTCTATTTCTTCCCTTATTCAAACTACTTAATAGCAAAGGATGCTTTGCAAAGTAGGGTGATTAGAGGTGATTTATGTATAATTATAAAAAACATTTCCAAGTTCTATTTCCACATTCTTTAACATTCCTGAGGGGCATTTTCTGCAAGAAAAAAAATATATCTCCATTTCTATTAACACTTCCTTCCCCTTTACGCTATTAATCCCGTACTTGCCTGCCTTCATTAACCTCACAGGTACCACCAGGACATCCCCAGAACCGGCGAGTGGGGCAGGGAAAAGCAGGCAGGGCACCAGCAGGACCCTGGTGTGAACGGCTCCATCCAGAGTGGACAGCCAGGGCTCGGTTGTGGGAAGATGGTCAGATGGCAGCAGTGGCACCACCAGACCTCAGCGGTCCTGACCTCCCTCCAGCACACAGCCAACAGAGAAACCCAACAAGGTGGTCTTCCTTGTCACTCCTTGGATGGGGCAGGGGATGCCATCATGCTGTGGGATCAAGTGCACCCTCAGCAACTTTGCCAATGACACCAAGCTGAGTGGTGCGGTCGACATGCCAGAGGGAGGGGATGTCATCCAGAGGGACCTGGACGAGCTGGAGAGGTGGGCCCAAGCAAACCTCATGAAGTTCAACAAGGCCAAGTGCAAGGTCCTACACTTGGGTCGGGACAATCCTTGTTATTAATACAGGCTGGGGGATGATG
>VWZL01000284.1:0-38815 GCA_013396915.1 Stercorarius parasiticus | reverse complement strand
CTGAAGAGACCCAAATCCCTCAGCCTTTCTCCATAAGAGAGCTGTTCCAGTCCCCTCAGCATCTTGGTAGCCCTTTGCTGTCCCCTCTCCAGCAGTTCCCTGTCCTTCTGGAACCGGGGAGCGCAGAACTGGACCCAGCACTTCAGATGTGGCTTCACCAGTGTTGTATCACTTTATTTTGTATATTCTTATTATTTTCCTCTTCTGTTACTCTTCTATTGAACTGTCTTTATCTCAACCCAGGAGGTTTTTTTCCCCATCCTTTTCTCCCACTTCTCCCTACCCTACCGGGGAGAAGGCAGCAAGCGAGCAGCTGTGTGGTGCTAGTTGCCAGCTGGGGTTAAACCACAACAGCCCATGAAAGCAAAATGCTGCCCTAAGGATGCAGCCTCGCTCTTGTACGAATCCCTGCCCTGCGGGAGGTAAGGCAGGAAACTTCAGTCAAGATTTTTGGGCATCAAAGTGCCTCTTTGGCTATCAAACCCCCCGAGCTGCAGGTGTGACCAGGAAATCTCTCGGTGCTGGGTTAAACTCGTGCTGGCAGGAAGGGACTTGAGACGTTCCTGCTCCTTCCTTGCTGAACGCTGCAGCATCTCAAGACTCTACACTCCAGCTCTCTAGCCAGGCTTCTAGGAAACACCTCCCCTTGGAAGGTAAATCCTGAGACCCCAATTCTGCATCTCAAGGCAGCTCAGCATCCGCACGGGCTGCACTGCAGGGGGCCAGGGATGAGCATCATATACATCGTTACTAATTAAAAAAATCAGGGCCTAAAATACAGCAAGTGTTGTGGCTACAGCCCAGTCATACCATGGGAGGTCTTGATTAACAGGGCTCTGTTAATGACACAAATTAGCTCATTAGCATACAGATGATTCGGTAACTGGCTGCAGCAAGGGAAGGAATCCAAAACGCCTCATTAAAGCTCTCCCACGCGGCCACTGTCCCGAGACTCAGCAGCGGTGCTGCGGCCACCGCTGCAGCCCTGCTGTGGGTAGATTTCATAGAATCACAGAATGTTTGGGGTTGGAAGGGACCTTAAAGATCACCCAGTGCCACCCCCTGCCCTGGGCAGGGACACCTCCCACCAGACCAGGCTGCTCCAAGCCCCGTCCAACCTGGCCTTGAACACCTCCAGGGATGGGGCAGCCACAGCTTCTCTGGGCAACCTGGGCCAGGGGCTCACCGCCCTCACAGCAAAGAATTTCTTCCCGATATCCAATCTAAATCTCCCCTCTTTCAGTTTGAGGCCATTACCCCGTGTTCTATCATTACACTCCTTGATCTAGAATCCCTCCCCATCCTTCCTGTAGGCCCCCTTCAGGGACTGGAAGGGGCTCTAAGGTCTCCCCGGAGCCTTCTCTTCTCCAGCCTGAACCCCCCCAACTCTCTCAGCCTGTCCTCATAGCAGAGGGGCTCCAGCCCTCCCATCATCTTCATCGCCCTCCTCTGGCCCCACTCCAACAGGTCCATGACCTACTTGAGCTGAGGGCTCCAGAGCTGGACGCAGTACTCCAGGTGGGGTCTCCCCAGAGCAGAGCAGAGGGGCAGAATCCCCTCCCTCTTTGAAGTTTGAGCGATTTCTGTCTCTGGGAGACCACCAAGGGACAGCTGTCCCCCGGAGGCACTGTTGCCACTGGGAAAATCACCTTTTGAACCACCCTGTGCTGTTCTGTGGGATTCATCCATGCTGGGTTGTGAAGGGGGCTCGGCTGATTGCCAGGACCATGAAGGCACCACAGCCAACACCAACCCCTCTTT
The DNA here is from genome assembly GCA_013396915.1 of Stercorarius parasiticus. Taxonomy (NCBI): domain Eukaryota; kingdom Metazoa; phylum Chordata; class Aves; order Charadriiformes; family Stercorariidae; genus Stercorarius; species Stercorarius parasiticus. The sequence goes on along the minus strand of VWZL01000284.1, from coordinate 37,054 downwards.
CCTTCAGCCTCATCCCACCACCTGCAGCCAGGCTTGGGACCAACTACGTACCCATAAAATGCCTCTTCCTTGCAGCCCCTCGTTTATCTTCATGCCCCACTGAACCGAGGCGACCAGCTAAACCCCCAGTTAGCCACACACCGGAGGCTAAAAGCCCACCTGCTGCCCAAAGCTACAAGCACCTGATGTGTAAAGAGAAGAGATTAATTCTGTTCTATTACATCCTGCATTTGGGTGGGCAAATAAATTAGTAATGTCACCTCTTTCATTATCAAGAGAGGCACAGTTTGTTTGCTCAGGCTGCCGTACAATAAGGAGCAAAAGAGCAGCCTCCTGGGAGCCGGGCACTGCCATTTCTGATTCACAGCGCGGTGGGAAGAGATGCTGCCAAGGGTCCCTTCTGCACCTGCAGTTCCTTCCACCGAAGTGGCTCCTCCTGCAGCTGCCAGGGAAGCAGTTTCTGTAGCATCTTACCTGTTTTTTTTTTCTCTGCTGCCCTCCCTTAGCTGTGTTCCCTCTCTGTCTTGCCAAACCCAAGTCTTGCAGAAGAATGTAACAGCCCTCCCGCCCTCCTCAAATCATGTGGCAGGCTTAAAAACCAGAGGCAGGAAGGGAGTAAGAAAACCAAACGCCACATTTTGGGCTTGTTTTCTTTGCCTTTTGGGTTTTCCTTTAGCACTCATCCCTCTCATAAAACTCACAGGTAGACCCTGATGCAGGCAGACAGGAGGAAATCATGGCGCAGCAGGAGATCTGGACAAGGGTATTTGGGACACCTGAGAGCCCACCACTGCAGAATGGGTCTGCACGTCCCATACTCTTTCTGTGCTGGCTCGTGCCACTGTCCCTGCAACGGGCAGATGGGCAGGAGAGGACAAAGATGCACGGGGGTCTGCAGACTTCACACCCCAAAGGTGCCCTCTGAGCCCCTGGGGAGGTCGGAGACAAGCCCTGCCATGAAACCACCCCTGGGAAACACAAGGTGTGCAAACCATAGAATCATGGACTGGTTAGAGTTCGAAGGGACATTAAAAATCATCTAGTCCCAACCCCCTGCCCTGGGCAGGGACACCTCCCACCAGACCACGTTGCTCCAAGCCCCGTCCAGCCTGGCCTTGAACACCTCCAGGGATGGGGCAGCCATGGCAGGCACCAAAGAAGTGATGCCACAAAAGCAGCATCACTGCACCCACGCTCTGCACGGGCACGTAAAGCTGAGGAGAGAAGCGGGAAAAGGTCGGATATTTTAAGCTGCCGTTTGTGATGACTCCCTTTGATTCCCCCCAGCTCTGACCACCCCCCCTTCCCTTTCCAAAGCCCGCCTTTCAGCCGGAGAAGCCTATTGAACCCTCAGAGAAGAGCAAGTCCAGGATCAAGGCTTTTTTCCCCAAGGATGCTGAGACTCGCTGAATGCAAGGGGAGGGCCTGAGCGACAGGGGGAACAGTGGCACTTCAAACAGCAAAGCGGCCGGGCGGACTGGGGCTGCCTTGTCGTTGTCCCCCCGGCACCGGCGGTACGGCAGCCCCTCTGCTCCCAGCTCCTGTGCGGGAGCTGTGGATCGGCTGCATCCTTGCAGCCCTACTTGGCATCTGGGTACCACGGGCTCCTGCGAGGAACCGAACCATGAACAGGATCAATGCCAGCCCAGACATGGGACAGCAGTTGAAATCTTCACAGATAGAAGCTGGAAAGTCTGAGCAGTGCATCCAATTTTTTAACTTACTTATTTATTCAAGGACCAATTAACCTTTTCCGGGAAAAAAAAAAATAATGAAACACCAACCCTGCAGCCCATCTTGCAAGGTCACTGTGAAGTGATTGTCACATTTTAGTCAAACAAAAACCTGGCTGAGATTTGAACTTTAAATAAAGTGAGAGAATGGAGAAGTAACAGATTGCCTGCTCATTCGCAGGGGCGGCATCGCGTGCGCTTTTGGGGGGAGGGAAGGATTTCACAAACCACCTGCCAAAGTCTGCTGGGCCACAAGTGGTCCTAGGACAACAGCTCAGAAATCCTTTTTCAATCTTCACCCCTTTTTCGTGTCCCCATTCCAAGCTCAGGAACACATGAACCCACTTTCCCGGTCTCTTCCTAATCACCGCTATTTAAAAATGAGCTCCAAATCTTAAAAAGTCCAGAAAAATGCCACCGTAGGGCAGAGAAGGGACAACACAAGCCTCAAACCTTGGGGAGGGGGGAAGGGAGATGCTTCAGCTCTCCAGGCACCACTTGCTTTGGCAGGAGCAGGGGCAGCGAGATCCCCGGCAAGGTGGGATGCCTGCAAGAGTGAGAGCCAAAGGAAGGCGGCATGTCTAATTGTGTGTGCTCAGCTAGCACCGAGAGACAGCGGCAATGTGTGGTTGCCTCCCGCCACACAACTATGAACATGAAATTCAAAGCAAATCGACAGAACGGAACCGCCAGCTCTTCTCCTCGAGCTCTGCACGCTATCAGCAGGATCGTAAATAGATACACGAGTCTTTATCTAAAGTATATTCAGTGCAAGAGCCGAGCAGTCTCTTATTTCATGTCACACACACACAGAGACCCAGAACAGGCTGAAGTTTGAAACATCAGGCCACAAGAAAAAATGAATAAGCAAATCAAATGGCAGTGTGGTTTTTAGGCAATGGGGGTTTGGGGTTTTTGTTTGTTTTTAAGAGAATCTGCCAGTCCACAAAAAAACTGCCACGACGGGACACAAGGCAAGCAAAACCTTCCCCAAGCCTGAACTTTTACAAGCCCTCAAAGCCACCGATACTGTGACAGCTGAAGCTCAATTTCCCTCCCGCAGCTCATTAATAAACTCTCTAATTACCCCATTTCATTAGCCTCCTCCAACGCCAGCCACGAGGGGAACCATTTACCTCCTGCCGCCTGCTACCCACTGCCCTATTTCTCCATCCCCGCGCAGGGTGAGCCGTGCCGCTGGCCGGCCAGAGCTGTTCAGGGACCCCGTGGCTCCCGGGACCCACCGGCCATCCCCACGCCGGACGGAGAAGCAGCTGGTTCACGACACCCCCGGGAGCTGCACGCTGTGTAATGGCTCCGCTTGAGAGGGAACACTGATTTGAGAGGAGCTCGGGGAGGAAGCTAATGGAGCAGCGCTATCAGCCCGCTTTAGCGCTTCCCCATTAATTTAAGGGACGCAGTGCCGGAGGACTGCAGGGAACTTGTTGGAAATAACGCGCCATGAGCAGCTGGGGACCAGATCCACCACCATGGCTCCTTCCAGCCAGGTCGACTGCAAGGGTCTCGCTGGTTTATGTGAGTGACCACAAGCCAATGGAAACTGGGACCAGTTAAATTATGTCAAAAAAAGGGTAGTACCCAGTTCTGTGCAAAGCATCACAGCCTCAGCACAGCTGATGGAGGGCAAAGCCCCCACGGGCACCCTCAGCCCAGCTCCAGCAGGATGGCATCACTCGCAGCACCGGGGCCACCGACCGGAGCCACTCCGTTGCCCAGGCACGAGGCAGGGCGGTCGCCTAGAGAAAAAACCTCTCGCCTGGCACATCAGCAAGCATATCCAGGCAGGGAAGGATTGGAAAGCAGCACACGTGTGATCCTCAGCGCCAACATGAACATCACTTTTAAGAGTAAGAGCATTTTAAAGGTAACTTTCTAGAAGATTTTTTCAAAAAAGCTAATCAACTACCCCTTGCAAGAGAAGAGAGAGCATTAGACGCTGTCGAATACCTGCTGCTGCTGCTTCTCATTCAGCCCATGAGCTCCACTCCGCTGTGAAGGAGAGCTTGCTGTATTTGACCTTTGCTTAAACTTTACATGGAGTTTCCATTTGTCTTCTCCGTGAACTCTTCTGCTTATAGATTCACTCTCCAGGAAGAAATAGGTGGGTTTCTTTTTTTCCCCTCAAAGGGATGGCCTCATTTTTGAAGATTTCCTCCCACAATCTTCTCTGCTCTCCGCAGTTCACGTATATATATACCTGTTCCCGAGTTTCCTTGGGGAGAGGCTGCACGTTAAACTGAAAAGCGATTAACTATTATAATGGATTCAAACACAGCCTCCAAAAGGGCAATTTGCTGTGGTACGCACAGCAGAGACCACCACAGACCTCAAGAAAATGTGCTGCCTTCAGAGGAACCAACTGGTGCCCACTAAACCCTGCGCGTTGTTCAGCCACGGAACCCAGTTTGACCAGTAAGGCTCAGTAACGCAGCTGCTTCTTCCCCTGTTGGCGCTTCTTCCCCCTATTTTTTTCCACGACCTACTCTGCTACACATCGCATGCATTATTAGCATTACAAATGGGGCACAAATGCGTTCTTTATCTTCAAAGTCACCATAAAAGTGAACCTGAAGTCTATTACTCAAGCGCCGCCGCTATAGAAATCCGCTTAATTAACTTCTAAAGGGCTTAAACCAAAAATATACATTTGTGATGATGCGGGATAGAACATAAACTTTTTAATAGTAGTAACCAAGCACATTTACCATTTCTCCAGGTGTAATAAAAATGCTAATGTATGTTAATGTGTAGTCTGTGGTTAATGTTTTGCCTTGTTAATTTCCCCAGGGCTTTTATTACTGATTTAAATCTGCCACGCCACTCCTGGGATCGCATCGTCTTCCACAAACTGCATGCCACGCTCTCCAACAAATGCTGATTAACCCAAGCGAAGAAACACTTAGCTAGGGCAAACACTCTTATATGCTTGTAATCATTATATACATTTTGTCAGGAAGAGGGGAAAGAGACAATTCCCCGCTCCCTCCCTCTTCTCGCAGCGGAAAATATGATTACGGGCATAAAAATGAATTTACAAGCCTTTATTTTAGGAAGCGCATCCTTATTAACTACGTAATGATTGTTCTTCTGGTTCCAGGCGCTCGAGCAGAAGGAACAAACTGAGTACAATAACACAGATGTCTTCCACGCGCATTTCACTGAAATTCCTCATTAATGGAGTACTAAATGTCATTAATCAGCTCCAGAGCATTACGATTGCCATTATTCAGCCATCACCTTGCAAGGATTACATAAGAGAGCACCCTCACTCACTCGCTCACGCGGAGCAGCGGGAACCGCGGGAAGTGACCTACTCTCCGTGCCGAGGAGAAGCGCCTTTAATAATGCATTCCCTCTAAATAATGCAATGCTATAATGTGTAAAATGCACACAAACACTAATGCTTAGAATAACAGAGTGCCTGTCACACCAGTGCCCGTGGTGACGCCCAACACATGCTGCAAACACGCACTACAAATGCTCAGGGACCCCAGCAGCTACCAGACCAGGTTAGGCTGAAGGCCATCACCACCTGGTTTTGAAGACCAGGTCGTCAAACTCCAGTAGACTAAGGCATTTTTAGAAGGAAATATAACTTCATTTTTATACCTCATCTTTCATGTAGAGCATCACAAGACACTTTGCAGCCTCACTTTGGCTGAGAGAGTTGGGGGTTCAGCCTGGAGAAGAGAAGGCTCCAGGGAGACCTTCCAGCCCCTTCCAGTCCCTGAAGGGGGCCTACAGGAAAGCTCAGGAGGGGCTGTTGGCAAGGGCATGTAGCAATAGGACGAGGGGCAATGGTTTTAAACTAGAGCAGGGTGGGTTTAGATGAGACATTAGCCAATGAGGGTGGTGAGACACTGGAAGAGGTTGCCCAGAGAGGTGGTGGAGGCCCCATCCCTGGAGATGTTCAAGGCCAGGCTGGATGAGGCTCTGAGCAACCTGATCTAGTGGGAGATGTCCCTGCTGACTGCAGGGGGGTTGGACTAGATGGCCTTTAGAGGTCCCTTCCAACCCAACACATTCTATGATCATTGCCCTGATGGGACATTGTACCAGCTGAGGAGTCTTGTGTAAAACAACTACCTGCGAAATAATCTGCTGTGATTTTATTAACATAAAATCCCTCCACTTATTCTGCAGAAAATAAGCTTGGGAAAATAAGGTGGTGCAGCCAGGCTGCTCCCAAACTGGGAGGACTAGATGACCTTTAGAGGTCCCTTCCAACCCTACACATTCTGTGATTCTATGATCACAGCAGAAACATGGGGTCTAGGGAAGACCAATGGGTGGCCCCTCCCTCGCCTCATTTCTTGTCTGCAAAAACAGCTCTGACCACGGATGGAGAGAAGAATAAGGGAAGGCTCAAGACTTGATGGAAGAGGAGACAACAGCACAGCTACCCCCAGGGACCCCAGATGCTGCCCAAGGCCCTCACCATGCCCTGGTACAACTTGAGGACTAACTGGGAAGGTGCAGGTTCCTCAGGGCAAGGAGCAGGATGTGTCCCTGCGCAGCCACATGTATTGGTGTGACAGTGGGGACACAAGACCACAGGGTTACATGCCGCTCCACCCCACAGCCTGCAGAAGAGGGCAGGTGCAGCAGCTCAGAAGAGCAGAGGGGACAGCAAGAGGTTCAGTCCTTGGTGCTAACTGCTGAAGCTGGATGATCCCCATCTGCACTTCCGCTTCTGTGTCAGGGTTCAAATAGCTTCAACGAGTTGGAGACCACCCCTGCAGTTCCACCACTGCTCCTGTTAGGGCATGCCACACCGTCCCCAGGAGGACCAGTGCCACAGAATCCAAGGCACCTCCGCACCATGTCCCAGCACATTCCGACCCCTGCGCTGACCCGGCTCCTCCCAGCGCAGGATGCCCCTTCTCTCAAAGGAACCGTGACCTCAGCTCGAGTCAAGCCCTTTCAAACCTACATAAAATAATGCAAACAAGATGTTTTTTTCTTTCTGGCGTTCCCAGCGTGCAGCGTTTAATCCACTGGAGAAAGCTGCTTTGTGTTTGAGCAAAAGGCTGTTTATTGTTATTTATAGGTAGAGAGGAAGTCGGACTAAATGATCACAGTTGTTCCTTCTGCCTTTAAAATCCATGACATATAATTAAAGCCCAGCTCTTCAAGTCAATATTTCCCTCCAGTGTTTTGTTAATTCCGTATTTAACACAAAATTTGGTATTTTGGTTCCTGCGGTCAGCCCTAGGCAGCAAACGGCAGGGCGGGCAGCCAGTGCCCAGCCAGGGCTGGGACCCAGCACAGCCAGCGACTGGGAGAGGTGAGGAAAAAACATTTCCTTCATTTTCAGCACACGCTTGTGCCGTTTTCCCAAGCGGAGACATTTCCTGGAACAGGGCTCCGCAGCATACTAATGCACCCATTATGGTTTTAAGAATACGATGTTTCTTAGACAACCAAACCAAGGCTTTATTCTTGGAAAGAGAAGACAGCCTTGCCTGAAAGGTGGCAACAGACCCAAAGGGAAGATGTGGGAGCAAAATCCAGAGAAAGGTAGGAGCGTGCTAGGCTTGGGAACAAAGCATGACGGCACCTGAAGGCCAGCTGCTGGTGATGCTGTGAGCCCCAACCATGCCACATGGCTGATGTGGGGGCATGGCTGATCCTCACCCCACGCTGCCGTCGCACTGACAGGACTCTCATTTCCTGAGGAGCCTGAAGGTGTTCCAAACTCAACCGTCTGAGTTCAAAATCAGCGCTGAAAACAACTCACTCCTGAGAAAATGTGGACCCAAGGTAGCAAAGCCCATTCCTGCTAAGGATGCTCAATACATTGCAATTACACCACTGTGCTTTGCGCATACTATAATATAAATTATATACTATATATATCGTGTATATATATGTATAGTGTGTATACATATATTATATACTATAAATATAATGTAATATATATTATATAGTATATATAGTGTATATATGTACATATATGTGTACATATACAAGTATATATACACTATACATACAGTGTGTGTATATATATTATATACTATATATATAGTGTATATATATATACTATATACTATAAACTATATTATATACTATAATACCTGCACAATTGCTACCGCAGGCCCCTAGAAGACCCTCCTGGTGCAAGCAATTCCATCTACTCCACCCCCACAGACTGGGAAGCAAAGGAAGGAATTGGCTTGAGGGCTTACCAGTTTCTCCTGAGAACTTACACCAAAAAAAAAAGAAAAAGAGAAGAAGAAAAAAAATAAATTACTTTCTGCACCTCTGCCTGTTGCAGAGCGCCAATAAGTGAAGAATAACCCCTTTGAGAGCATCGATTTCTGTGCAGGCTTCAAGCGTGGGCTCTCTGGGAGGAGCAGGCAGTGGGAAGGCTGGGGGTGTCCCGTCCCGTGGCAGCGGGGGGAACGCAGCCGGGGCAGCCCCACTGCCCACTGAGGTGCCCCCACCGCCCCGGGCCGGGGCACGGGGAAACAGCCAGGGCAAAGCCCGGCAGGACGACAATAACTCCAGGCGAACACCGCATGCTTGTTATTTTCCTTCCCGGAGTTAATTGGTTTCTTTCGCAGATTTCGGTGGGTTTTAATATCGCACCGCGTTTGTGCCTACGGCACTACAGAAAGGAACAATCCGCGAGAAATAAATTCTTAGCAGCTTAATTTAGAGAAGAAAAACAGATACCTGCCATCAGTCTGGAACGTAAACCAGCAAGCCGGGGACAGGGCCTGCCATAGGTTATTTAACAGCAGCCGTGTCAGCTGGGTTGCAAATGTGGTCAATACCGACCAGTCCAACTTCCCCCCCACAGCCCCGAGCAGAGATTCAATTCTTCTTTGAGAAATACGTTGTTAAATAATTAAGAAGTTACTGCATGACTTCCCCCTTTTTTTTCTTTTCTTTTTTTTTTTTTTTTTAAACCAGACCAATTCAGTTTGGGAAGTATAAAGCCATTATAATGTGTCAGCTAACAATTAGCTACTGTACACTGTTTATTCTTGAATATAATCTTTTAGTAGAAGGGCAATATTCTTAGAAACGCAGCATTAACTTGTTCCTCAATGACTTTAATAAGGCTCTTTTCAAATTACTGCTCATAAAATCTCCGGGAAGAAAAATCTACTGATGATATCCCATCTCCTTAATTAGCTCGCTCTCTCTCAATCAGCGATCCAATAGCAAGTGTAATATTTATATAAAATTGAGCACACAAGGCTTACCGCTAACTCTGCTTTAACTGCTGATACCAAAACAAGCAGGTAAACAGCAGTGCCTGGTTTGCAACCTGCGCAGACCACGCGCACGGGTTTACGCAGCTTTTCAGATTTATACTTCGATAAACGCTCGGACCGAAACCATCCCAAAGGTTTTTATGCCACTAACAGTATTTTTCACTATAAAATGCCCTCATCCCTTCCTGTGCCGAGCAGAAAACCCTCCCAACCCCAAAGGATTCGGTTCCATCCTTCCTCCCTGCTCACCCGTGCCTTACAAAGGATTATAATCCCACTTATTTTCCCCTCCCCATAGGAATAACACCCCCAGCAGCCACCTTTTGCTCCCTCCATCCACCTCTCTCTTTCCAAAGACCGCTTTCCACTTAAAACGACCATGCTGGAGGCACCAAAGCTCACCAAATCATTTCAATGGTTTTTAAGTTGCTTAATATCTCCAGCAGAATAATTACAACCATTTGTTTTCCAGCTCAGCCAGCCCGGGCCGAGCTCCCAGGGCGGTATCCGGCCTCTGGAAGGGGTGCACCAGGCCCTCCCCACGGCGATGCCACAGACTGCCCCACACAAAGGCTAAAATAAAAGCTATTACTAAGTTATTAACGGAAAATGGTAAAAATATCTCCGCACAGCAAAGCTTAGCTGCTGGTAGAATTAATCCATTCAAGACCAACAAAGGGCTCAGGAAGGCCCTGTGTTCTTTTTTTTTTCCCACTGTTTTTTTTCCCCTCATTTGTATATTTTTCTTAGTTTTGAAGCTACCAGATCCATATTAATTTTTTTATTTCCCTGACAGTCAGTTCTAGCCTAATCCAATTAAAGGTCAGCGCCGAGATAACTTACACAAAACACAGCAGACAAGGTAAAGAGACTCCCATTAGATTTTTGCCCATGATAAAGGAATTACATTTTTCCCAAAGACAAATTAGGCTTATTGAAAATGTAAATCATTATTTTCCATAAAGATATAAATAACTGCAGGGCTTTTTCGAGGCTTTTGTTGTAAGACATCTTGTTTTTACATGTACTGCGGTTAGTACAATTGAATTACGGAATGACTTACAGCACTGGATTAGCTTCTGCTTGATTGAGGATATCTTTAAAATGGAAATCAAGGTGCACTTTTAACCTCGTTACAATGCTATATTCTACGTCTGATTAATATATTATAGTGACTCATTCAACAATAGGCTGTTTGCAGACAGAAATGAAATGAATTCCACTTTATCACACCACCTTTAGCAAAGTCGTCAAACCCAGGGTTAGAATTTGATTATGAGAAGAGGATTCCACTGAATTGCTATGCAACAATTCCGCGACGAGGGGTGGGAGCATTAGATGGAGGGGAAAAAAAAAGACAAGACTGAATAATTTTAATGCGCTTTTGTGCACCATCTTTACTTTCTACTCACCTTGCATGTTGTAAGCTGGGCATTGCCACAACTCACTGAAAAGAAAAATCTCACAACAATAATCTTCAAGGTAGAAAGCGCTACTGAAGCGCCTTCTGGCTTCTAAGCAGCAACGAGAACCACACGGAGTGAGTCTCAGAGATGTCCTGGGTGCTTTTCAGCATCTGCCATGCAAACCCTTTGGGATCCATCTGCCCTGAGCTACTGGTGCCATTTTTCTGGTCAGATCCATCCCAGCGCCACCCCGCGTGGTTCACAGTGCTTTTTTGGTTCCCAGTTTTTTGGGCTGTCCCTCGGGGAGGACAGAGAGGAAGGACGACTTGAACACCAGCACCAACAGTTGAGGTGCGTATAGAAATTCCTGCTCTCTGGTGCTCCGGAGAGCAGAGTTTATTTGTACAGTGATGCAGATCAATACGTGCAATTCGAGAGTTAATAAGCTTTAGAAAGACATAACTCAGAGCACACCGGTCACCCCCAAGTTATCCTCGCTAACCATCAGGCTCGCTCGCCCTTGCCAGGTCAGTGCCCAGGAGCATCATCTCCACCACCGCTGATGGAATGGAAGAGAATTAGGTGCGAAAATTGATTAGGTTAGAAAGATACACCTGCATAAAGAATTGTAAAATTCCCCAACTGCTGGCTTGCTTTTTCTTTCTTTTCTTTTTAAACAGAAATATCTCTGCCGAAGTAGCTGTAGGCTATCAGCACAGCTTTCTGCAGCCAGCCCGCTCTCGCTCAAATGAGGCTTTGAAAGAATAACGCAGTTAGCGGCAAACTTCACCCTCCCAGAGCAGGCTCCATGCCCTCAGGGGTTTATTAGTGGGGGAACACAACAGGTAGGGATGGAAAAAGCCACTGGTTCATTTTGCAGTAACCCGAAGAGGCCGAGAGGACAGCTCGGGAGCTCTGCCGGCAACCAGGGTGCGTTGCTGCAGCCGACGGCTGAAAAACCCACCTCAATTTTTTGTTGTAATTTTTTTTTTTTTTACCCAGCTAAATGTATTCGTAGATGGCATCTTTCATGCCCAGCTCCTCAAAGATGTAAAAAACAATATAATTCACCACACATGGGCAGAGAATTCCAAATGAAGCCAAAAGCCCTCATTGCAACCCAGCCCCTCATCCTCGCCAGCATGAAACAAAACGCCGACGCTCTGTCTGGGCGGCTCTGGGCACAATTTCTGCTTTGCAGAGGGTCGCTTTTAAGTTTCTGGTTTGTTCTTGGCTCGTTCATTAGCATTGCTAATGGGGGAGTTAGTCCCAGTTTTAAGGCAGTGACGCTCACAGGGGTTACTGTCACTGGAAGTAAACTCGGTGCGGTGAAGATGAAGGACGCTCGGCAAATGACCCCGGATGGAGGGCTTGCTGCAAACGGCAGGCATGGATAATGAGGCCAAAAGAGGGTTTAGCGTAAAAAAGCAGAAAGAGATGGATATTGGTGAGCATTAGTCTGGCGCCGGAAAGCCGCGGGTCTCAGCGAGGATAAAAATCTTGGGGAAAGGAAATGGGCCAGAATACGTTTTACTAATAAGGCTTCTACTTTAATAGAGGTTGCGGGAGGCTGCAGCAATCTGCGCAGCAAGCGAGGGAGCCGTCTCTGCTGGGCTGATACTCGGGGAGTTTTATCTCTTTGATAAAACAAAGACGTGCAGCCAGTTTTGAGAGAGAATCCCAGGGGCAGCTCCCTGATTTCCCAGTAAGCATAGAGGGCAACAGCTTGTCTGGAGGGATGGTCTAGCCCAACTAAATAAGAAGAAAGGCAGTTCATGCCACGGACAGAACTTCTCTGAGGGCTGGGCTGAAGCCAGGGGGGTCAGCCCAGACCTAAAAACCTCCCGGTTCTGCCACGCACCAGCTTGTAGCATCCTTCAGGTAAACTAAATGTGGATCCCAGTAAGGGCCCTGAGCAGGAGCCCGGTTTAACTCTGCGGGAGGTTCAGCTGTAAGGCTCCGGTCCAGGTTCACCCCAGTGACGGGGCTGTGCCCCAGCCCTCCCCGTTGGGTTCAGAGGGGCAGCCCCCCCGGCCAGCACCTCTTCCACGGCTCCCGAGGCCGCAGAAGCCAGAAGAGACAGAGGGAACGCTGTGATCTTTGGTTCAGCCTGAAACTCAGATTTTTTCTGCTTAAATCCAATCTACTTCAAGACCTCACATTATGTCCTTGACCATTACAATTTATTACGAAATGAGACGGTTTGAAATTTCAAAGCCCAGAGCCCAAGGAACAGACACCCCCCATCCACCCCTTCCTGCGATGTGCACAGTCTGCTCTGGATGACGTGATCACCAGCTCTCTCCTCTCCTACATCCCAAAGCATCCCAGGTCCGGCTGCCAAAAACAGCTCTGATGGGAGCCAGGAAAAAAGGAGATGAGAAAAAAAAGAAGAGAGATGAGAAAAAAAGAAGATGCAGTGAAAAAAGCTGCACAATATCGCAAAGCTGTGTCCCATCGTTTCCAACTGTTAAGACTGCATCCTGCACCGCTACCTCTGCTAGCTCTTTGTACTAACATCAGGGCATCTGAGAACCAAATGTCTTTTTAAACGCTTGCAAGCCAGTTGCACAACAACAAATCAGCTCCTCCACTAAAACAAGGAAGAGGCCAAAGCACGGTACGTGCAAACAGGTACAGATACCAGTAATTAATTTTTCGGCTTGTTCTGACTTCAGCTCAGAAAAGATGCAAGACATCCCACTGTGTGCAACCTGCTCGCGCTGGAGCCAGCGCATGATCTGAAGTGAGATCAAGCCAGGCTCAGTGGGCGCCGTATGATATTCCCGCCCATAAAATGCAGCAGCCTTAAAAAGCTCTTTTTAAACCACGGAGTAGTGGGGATGAAGTTGCCACCAGCTGAGTGATCTGCCTCTGACTGAAGTCAAGGAAAAGATTCGCGCGAGCTTCGGTGCAAAGTTGGGTTTGGCATCAAACACGCTGTCAAAAGATGCTCCCCATGCTGCTGTGTGTGCACACGGGGAGGAGGGGGCACCCTTCGCAGCTACCTTCTACTCTTAATTAAAAAAAAAAAAGCATCATTGCAAATTCCACTGAAATGGCACAACATGCCAGAGGCTAGAACATGTCCAGTGAAAAGGACAGAGGGAGAGCAAAAAAGGAGAGGACAATGTAAAAGTTTACATACAGAAGCAAAAGCAAACGCTATTTTAAATTAACCCCATGTTGATATTCCACGCCACCTCCTCTGGCTTTGCACGGGGCAGGTTTGAGCATCGCTGGCCGCAACCACCGCTTCCACCTGGCAGCTCTGCACAGCCCCCCGCGCTCCCCAGCATAGCCCCATGCTCTTGCCCAACTTTGTCTGGACCCAATTTGATGACAATTTGACCCAGCGCCTCCCCACGCCATTAGGGCAAGCAGGAGGGGAGACCAGGATGCCACTTTGCCCATGCTGGAGCCCAGCAGAAAAAGGGCAAGGCTGATCAAAGCCCATGAAAGCATGCTACCTGTGTCCTCTAGAGGCAAAGCTCTCGTTAGCAGTGCATTAATTAAGTGTGACACCAATGGCCTCCTTCCCCAGGCCAGATAGGTGAAAATTTCACTATAGGCTGAGAATAACCTCTGAGCCTCACTCCTTGGAGAGGCAAGTGATAGTCAAGAGCATCCATGCCAAAGCCCCTTCCAAAAATGAGATGCAGACCCTTAATTTGTTGCTGTGTATTTGAACCTGAAACCAAAGATTTCAGACCAGCAGCAGTGTGCCAAAGTCGCTGGATCAAAACTGTTGATACTGGGTTGCAAAACTGCAGGCATGAATAATTTTTGCCCTTATTCTTGCAGCGCCAGCCAAGCCGCCAACAACACGGGGATTTCTAGATCAAAATCAACGCCTTACAGTTCAGCGCCTTGCCATATGCTCCCAACTATCAGAAAATCTTTAATACCTGAAACCTCTTCAGACAAGTAATCGTAATACTCCCAAGGTATTTTCACGGGAATGGGAAGGTTGCTGATACCGTCCTCGGTGATCAGCTTTATTTTCATCCTGCAGCAGGAACTGATGCTTGCTTTAACATGCTTTATCAGGCACGTTACACCGCCTGTCACAAAACGCTTAACAAAAGCACACGATAAACACACCTTGGGATAGCTACGAGTGGGTCTGAGCTTGCTGAAAACCAAAACCTCACCCTTATTTCCAGCTTTAAGTGAAAAATGGAGCTAGCTACCAGCTAGCATTAGAGACCAGCCTGAGGATTAAACTTTGCCGATAAAGAAACTGAGAATACGGAGGCTGTACATCCAGCCGAGTATCCCAGGAGTGATGCCAACAGAAAGCAACCCGCATTAAAAGTACAAAGAAACCGACCTCAGCGTCTCAAAGGGAATGACTTCTCGAACAGCGCTGTAATTTCAAAGCTTGCCTCACAAGTCTCTTGCCAGCTCCAGCCCAGAAAGAAATCTATTAGCAGATAGGAAAACTCACCGGAGCTCCCTGCCGCTGCAACCCACCGAGCAAAGCGGCTTCCGCAGCGCGTCGTCAGGTGAGCCAGCTCCAAAAGCAGCTCCCGCAAATGCACTGAGCCACTGTGTACGGCGAGAGGTGACACTTTCATCCCTGGGTACCAAAAGTCCCTTTACTTACCTATTCTTGATTTGCATCCCTGTGCATCTGCTGGCGCTGCAAATTTTTACACCAATTTGCAAAAGAGCCCCGCTGCGCTCTGTGGTGCTACAAGCAAGCAAAGGAGCTGGTTATCTTTTCAGCATGCCCATGGACTCCTTACCAGGGCTCCCAAAAAAACCCAGGGGCAAACGAGGGTCCAGTTTGCCTGACTCCGTTCCTACCTGGGCTCTGCCGGCAGCTTCCCATGGCCAGCGTGCAAGCTGGGGTGACAGCCCGTGCTCTGCCTGCGCTGGCTGGGGTCAGCACTCCCACGTTGTGCTAAAACCAAACCCGGCGTGCAGCACAGCTGTAGAACCTCGGTCACCCAGACCTCAGCAGCCTTTTAAAGGTGTTCACAGGGAAGTAAACCAGCAGGGCTCCGTTCACAGCGCAAGCACGACAATAACTGCACCCTCTTCCCGCGCAGCGCTGGTACCCCTCCTCTAACCTGCTCAGCACAGATGGGTGCAATGGATTGAACAAAGGTCTGGCTACCTTCATTTTGCAACTTAACGGGATTTTCTAGAAATACAGTCACCAGTTCTGAGTGAATTAAATCACTTTGCTGTGCTCCCTGCTCTTTCCTTCCTAGGCAATGCTCTGCAGATAGAGCTGCACATCTCCGCAAAGGTCAATAGTACGAGGTTCAACAAGGCCAAGTGCCAGGTCCTGCACTTGGGTCACACCAGCCCCATGAATGCTACAGGCTTGGGGCAGAGCAGCTGGAGAGCTGCCTGGCAGAAAAGGACCTGGGGGTGTTTGTTGACTGCCAGCTGAATATGAGCCAGCAGTGTGCCCACGTGGCCAAGGCGGCCAACAACATCCTGGCCTGTGTCAGGAACAGGGTGGCCAGCAGGACTGGGGCAGTGACCGTCCCTCTGTACTGGGCACTGGTGAGGCCCCACCTCGAGTGCTGTGTCCAGTTTTGGGCTCCTTATGACAAAAAAAGACACCGATGTGCTGGAGCGTGTCCAGAGAAGGGCAACAGAGCTGGTGAGGGGTCTGGAGCACAAGTCTTGTGAGGAGCGGCTGAGGGAGCTGGGGGTGTTCAGCCTGGAGAAAAGGAGGCTGAGGGGAGACCTTCTCGCTCTCTACAACTCCTGAAAGGAGGGTGTAGCCAGGGGGGTCGGTCTCTTCTCCCAAATAACAAGCAACAGGACAAGAGGAAATGGCCTCAAGTTGCGCCAGGGGAGGTTTAGGACGGATATTAGGAAAAATTTCTTCACTGAAAGCGTTGTCAAACAGGCTGCCCAGGGAAGTGTTTGAGTCACCATCCCTGGAGGTATTTAAAAGATGTGTAGATGTGGTGCTGAGGGACACGGGTTAGTGGTAACTTGGCAATGTTAGGTTGATGGTTGGACTTGATCTTAAAGGTCTCTTCCAACCAAAATCATTCTATGATTCTGTGACTGCAAGGGGAGCAGCAGGGGCTGGCAGATCTCTCAGCCCATGTCTTTGCATTTCTCCCTGGAGACACAGAAGCCAACGCTGGGCATGCCTGCCTGACAAGCCTGGACTAACTGAAATTTCTTGATATGTGTTTTGGTGGTGGTTGCTGGTCTTTTTCATAACTTTTTCTAAGAGACTTGTAAGTCTGATCTTGTATCCCTTTGCAGCCTGCTCTCATTCCCAGATTCAGTCACGTTACAGGCACATCAGCTCCACAGTGTCTTCTGCGTCTGACCCTCATTACACTAACACATACGGGTCCTGCCAAGCAGAGAATCCCGCTGTGTGAGGCGGGGATCGGCGACTGCAGCTCCATGTCCAGACAGAGAGGCACCACACGACAGCTAAAGGGCAGGAGAAGTCCTGCCACCCCCATCCGAAGGGCTGGGAGGGGACGCGTGCCCTGTTGGGCGTGCAGGACCAAGCAGCTAACGCAGCCAAAATCCACATCCCTTTCTCTGACCATTCACACCTGCAGTGCATCCCCCTCCTCACATGCAATACACGGCGACAGCCTCATCCCAAGCCTTCTTCTTGGTTCGTGTCTCACTATGCTACAAGTTGCCTGTTATTTCCCACTCTATTGGGATGGGTTCAAACCCCTGATGAGTTACGGGGAAGGGGGGAAAGCATTAAGAGAAAAACATTTACATAGACAAATTAAGATCTGTGTCAAATCAACAGTCTTCACCTCAACTCTGCAACCTTTCAAAATAACTTGGCAGTGCTGGCTTAAGGTAGAGAACCCCAGAGAAGATCAACTATTAGCTATGTAAGACAACCAGACCTATCATCTCTCTTGTATTTGCAACAGCAGAGAAAGCATTAACTTCAAGAGGTGTTGTGGTTGAATATTTAATGAAGTTTATTTGCACTGCATCTCTCCGATTGTCTTTCATTGTGGCAGAGAGCACAAACAGACTAAAAATCACTCTTCCCTACATTCGTGATTAAAATATCTACAAGGGGCAGATGTACTAGGCACGTTTTCAACCAGGGAAAAAGTAGCAAACAGGAAAATTGATAGTATACAGATATAGCCCTAGACAGAATCTTTTTTTCCCAGTCCCTCCTGAGACTCAGCCTCCTTGACAAAGTATTTTAATAGCATGTTTTAAGGGTGAAGTTTTTAAACAGACAAATCGTGAAAATAATCAACCCCTAACACTACCACCACTGACAAATTAACTGTTAAAACAAAGCTTGGGATGGAAACTGCCTACTGCCTTAATATTACTGAATTCACTCTTCTGCACTGCTGTTTACACACCAGGAACACCACCAGCGCGTAGGCTTACATTTAAATGCATGCCCAGAGGCACAGAGTTTCCAACAGCAGATTAACAAGAGTATGACTCCTACTCTTGGGGACTGCAGAGCTCCTCAGAAACCTTCCTGGAGGCTCTGCAACACCTCTGGAGCTCAGGTTCACGTGCCCTTTTGTAGCCAGGTCTGCTGCAAGCTTTTAAAAGGGTCCGGGTCCCCGTGCAAACCCTGCACCCAGCCTAGGGGTGGGCGGCAAGGGGCACAGAGGAGCAGCCACATGGAGGAAGGATGCTCAGTTGGGTAACACGCTCCAGGACCTGAAGAACTGCTGCAGAAGTGCCACCAATGCTGCAGAAAACCAAAGAAGCCCAAAGGACAGGCAAGGGCAGTAGTGTTGTTATTCAGGCTATAATCATTACGGACATGGAAGATAAGTTTTCCATAATTCCAGGGGATTTTAACGACAATTAAATAACCTGTCATTATCTTTAATAACATCCAGGTGAACTGAACTTTGCCTACAGAAGCAATGGTGGCCAAGGCCAGTAATAAGAAGCCAGCGTGCGAGCAAAGTCATACATTTTCAAAGACAACTCCTGCAGCATTTTATACTTTGATAGAACAACAGTGTCTCAAAACAATCATATTTACAGGATAACAGTAAATACAACTGCTTGCTTCCAGGTACATTCTTTGAAACTCAATATGTGCTGATAAGTTTAACAGAGAAACTTTCATTCCAGCACAGCTGAAAAAAAAAAGTATTCTATCACTTAGGGGCAGAGATATTTACCCCAGCTCTGAGACGCAGAGCGGCTATCGGAGTCAGGCCATCTGCAATGCTGTAGTTAAGACTGTCAGCACTTCCATTACTGCCTTATTCCTCTACAAAAAAGGATGCTCTGGGCTGAGGTTTGACAAAAGAGCCTGAGCTGAGCAACAGCAACGTTTTAAAAATAAACTAAAAACCCAGTGGCCATTCTCTTCTAGTGACAGTTGGCAGACAATTGGCTTGCTTGGCTTGGATTTTTTTTTCCTCTGCATTCCTATAACTCAAAAACGTCTTTAGAGCAAATAAAAGAATCACTCAAGTGTTAAGTAATCAAGAGGAGTTATGTTTAAATGAGTACCTAACTATATATGTCACTAATGAATTCAAACAGCTCTATCAAGTATGAAAGCACTGAATGGTTTTCCAATGCTCAGTGATTTTTTTTATTTTAAAGGAAGTCAGTTTATGTTCTGGTTTGGCAGCGGATGGGCAGATTATGGCTCTACTGCCATGACTTGCATTGACTTTAGCGGCACTCCATCTACTCATCCTCCCACGCGAACGCGTTCTCTGTAGACAGATCAAGCTCTCAAAATTTGATAATATAACTGACAGCCATGTTCCTTCACTGTATACATGGACATCTTCAAGAAAAAGTGCATTTTTACTGTTGTGCCAATAAAAGAAGGGTATGGGAGGAGAAACGCTTCACCTTTCAGGACCGTACAGCAATGCCCATGTTGTGTGTGCTTGCAAAACCTGGCACAGCCCGCAAGGGCAATGTTTCGGTTCTGCCTCAGCACCTACGAGCACGGCAGGTTTGCTAGTCCAAAACACGATGGACGCTTTCGCTCACAGCTGAATATGTCAACTGATCTTTTGAGGTCAAATAGCCTCTACTACATGTAGAAGGAAGTTTTGCTTCTTACTGCCTCGGAAATGCCAACGGCCAACTTAAGAGTTCCCTTTTGTATACATCACTATCACCTGTAACATGAATTCTCCATCTCATCTGACCTCAAGCTAACCCTGCAGTTACATCTCTGTGCCTTTGTTGTTCTAGAGAGGGTTGACAGGTTCTGACCAATCGGAGAAGAGCCTGCCCTGGCTCCACGGCAACAGAAATCATGCCCAGCACAGCTGCTGCCCCCAGACCCCATCACCTGGAACCTCCCTGCAGTCCTAGGGACACAAGAGACACTTGGCAGCCTGCTGTAAAACACCAACACCCAGCCCTCAGCCACAGACGCCTCCTGGTCACAGAATCATGGAATAGTTTGGGTTGGAAGGGACCTCTAAAGGCCATCTAGTCCAACCCCCTGCAGTCAGCAGGGGCATCTCCCACTAGATCAGGTTGCTCAGAGCCTCATCAAGCCTGGCCTCGAATGTCTCCAGGGATGGGGCCTCCACCACCTCTCTGGGCAGCCTCTTCCAGTGTCTCACCACCCTCAGTGTAAAAAATTTCTTCCTTATATCTAGTCTATATCTTCCCTGTTTTAGTTTAAAGCCATTAATTACCCCTTGTACTATCACAACAGGCCCCAGTAAAAAGTTTGTCCCCAGCTCAACGCAACACAAGTAACCCAACTAACTGGAGATTTGGTCCCTAAATCCCTTCTAAGCAATGAAGGGAGCTTGCACCACATGTGCGAAACTACCCAGGGGGTGTGAAACCGCCCGGGTGCCACCACATTATTTCACAGCCTGCATATGTGTGGTGGCATGTCTCAGGCAATCATCGCACAAAGATGGCATGTGCAACAGCACAGAAGAGTGTTGCTGGCTGAATGCCACATCACTCCAAACCCATAAGCTGATACATTTCCACAGTCCCCCAAAAAGATAAGAGTGACTTACAGTGCAAGTACTACAGTGACCTACATAAACACAGCTCTTTTGTAAACAAGAGTCAAGAATGACGGGAACAAGCAGCCAACAGGGAAACGGTGGCAGATTTTAATCTCCATTGGCTTTAAGCAAACTGTAACAACATTCCCGCACCTTTGCCTCACATCCCCAACTCGACCCTACCTGCATGGAGCAGCTCAATTGCGTCTCAAGAAAAATCTCCTCTGCCAAACAAGTGTCATATTTCCACAGTCCATTTGCCCTTGGCGTTCAAACAGAGCAGCAGGATTTTCTGAACAAGAAAGCCTCAGTTTCTCGGGAGGCTCAGAAATTCACACAATGTGTTTTTTAGAGAGGCAGGTCTCTCCTAATAAATAAGGAATAACCTCATCCCCGGGATTAAATGCGGCCCAAAACTGGAACGAGTTACCAAAAGAGGGAAAATGACATCTCCTTTAGTACCTCAGGAATTAGCGGATGCCACAGTACGTGCCTCCACTTGGTATCTATTTGGAGGTACACTGCAGTGATGTTAAAGGAGGCAGGGGACACCTGGAGAGCAGGACCAGCCCCTCGGAGCTCCCCAAGGCGAGTACAGCACCCAGGAAGTACTGAAGATGCTGGGACACCTCAGCTCCTGATCTCACCCCCCGCAGCTACAATGCTGATGCCAGGATGACTCCACACCCTTCACCTCTGACCAACCTGAAAAAGGCAAAGCCCTTAACTGAAGCCCAGGCCCCACAAACACCAGTTTCAAACGCTACCAAAAGTTTTTTAAAAACCAGAAAACTGGGGGGAGGGAAGGAGAGAGGAGCTGGCAATTGGAGCATTTGGGGTTTGTTGGCTGGAGGAAGGAGGTATGTTGGTTTCAACATGTAGAGCTCATGGTAGACAACTTGAGCCCTGCCACGGCAGTGAGCCAGGGGAACTGCAGGAAACGACTCACGGTTGTGGAGAGCTTTCCTTCATTCTTCTGCACGTAGACGATCGCATCCCGCACCAAGGAGAAGAGGTTCAGGAGGACATGCTCCATGTCATAGGTGCCGTGCATGCCTTTGGTCAGCCCCTCCAGAGACCCGATGTACTCTCGCCAGTGCTTACCGATCTCTACAACACCTGCCAAGCACCCTTGCATCACCAGGCCACAGTAGCCGGCGCAGGGCTTGGCCAGGAGGAGCCCCTGGCAGTGCGAGCAGTACCACATCTTCAGCAGCGCTCGTCCGCAGTCCTTGCTGAATTTTAGGTGGTCAGTAGTGTTTATCACCTCGATCCCCAGGTTGAGCGCCTGCAGAAAGACTCGCGTGGCCTGCAGCGACTTGGACACCTGCGTCATCATCATCTTCGGGTAGTTACCAAAGACTTTGAGGTCTCTCCTGGCTGCCCGCAGGCATTCAGTCATTTCCACAGAGGGATCGGGGAAGCCGGGATTAATCAAGTGAGAGTAAACCAAAGGGAATAAACTGTCAAAAAATTCATTGATCATGTCATTAACACTGATGTCAGAGCCCAATATGTACAGCGAGACATCTGTGAAAAGTTCTCCAACAAACTTAAGAGCTCTGGGCCCCATGCTCTGGTAGTGGGTCCTAAACATGCTGTTGGTGAAGTTTCTTGCATGCCGTACTACAATTTCAAAGGCTTCTGCAAAACAGAACAAAAAAAATATGAAGTTATTAAGAGAGGATGAGCTCAGAAGCAGGGAGGATAACATTATGCTGCATTACCACTGCCAAGGCTGGTCCCATCCTGCCTGCTTTGGGTCAAACGCCTGCTGGCAGCAGTGCCCACTGCCACGCTTACCAGCATCAGCGATTTTCAGGGGAAATGCATACATTCATTAAACACAAGCTGCGCTTCAAAATGGCAAAAAACCCCTACGATCTAGTTAATATTTCAGCTTTTAAAGAAAATATTGATTCAAGAAAAGGGCTAGTCTGCAACTTCTTTCTCTCCCCCTTTCACGTTGACTTGAAATTAACAGGAATTCTACCTCAAGGCTTAATTTAAGACAAAGACAAATGTTTGACAAACTGTACAGTGTTTAAAATCAGGAAATAGTAATTGCTGACATCCCATTATGAAAAGAAAAATATTTATAGGAGCTTAGTCACAGAGGATATTTGGACTCAACCCCCAGCACCCGCCCTGCACTAAGCGTCCTCAAAGCCATTTGAAAAGCGCCTGCAGTGCTGCAGCTTTCCCGAATGCACCACATCTGCTACAGATCCAACCTTTCATCTGCCCTGGACATCAGCTGCTGATGACACCAAGCTGTGTGGCACGGTCGACTTGCTGGAGGAAAGGGATGCCATCCAGAGGGACCTGGACAGGCTTGAGAGGTGGGACTGTACAAACCTCATGAAGTTCAACCAGGCCAAATGCAGGGTCCTGCACCTGGGTCATGGCAATCCCAGGCACAAATACAGGTTGGGTGGAGAATGGCTGAGAGCAGCCCTGAGGAGAAGGGCTTGGGCTGCTGATGGATGAGAAGCTCAACATGAGCCGGCAATGTGCGCTGGCAGCCCAGAAAGCCACCTGCATCCTGGGCTGCATCAAAAGAAGCGTGGCCAGCAGATCCAGNGGTAACATCTTCAAACTGAAGGAGGGGAGATTTAGATTGGATATCAGGAAGAAATTCTTTACTGTAAGGGTGATGAGGCACCGGAACAGGTTGTCAAGAAAAGCTGTGGCTGCCCCATCCCTGGAGGGGTTCAAGGCCAGGCTGGACGGGGCTTGGAGCAACCTGGTCTGGTGGGAGGTGTCCCTGACCAGGGCAGGGGGCTGGAACTAGATTATCTTTAAGGTCCCTTCCAACCCGAACCATTCTGTGATTCTGTGTGTGATTCTGCTCTGTGGTCCAAAGCGATGCTGAGATCCGGCGACGCTGTGTCCATCCGTGGGTACCCAGCCAGGACCACTCTCACACACACCAGGTTGTGCCAAACCACCCCGTGAAGCTCAAGTTTTACACGGAGACCATCAATTTGCTAGGAAAAGCCAGGGTGCATTTTCACCTCTCCACCTTCAAAGACTTGAGGGCACACACGTTCTCCACATGGCAAGCAGGAGAGCCTGCAGCAGCAATCGCTGCACAGTTATTCCCTTAATTACAGCCCTCCTCACCAGGAGGCTTCCAAAAAACACCCATAGCCAAGTATGTAAAGACAACATACCTACATACACCCCAGTTTGCAAGTTAAAGCAATAGAAACGAAAGCCACCAGTGCAAATTAAAGTCTTATTCTTTGGCCAACTCTCTCTACCAGCCCGTGTCACACCCTCCAGAGTACTATTCATAAAATGCTAAAGATAACGAACAGCCTCTCAGTTCACAGGTCACTGACACCCCACGATGTAACCGCTCTCAACTATGTCACTCTGGAAACACATATCCTGGCTCAATTTGCATGAAAATTATTCGTATTCAATAATTAAAGGGAGCATTTAATTTTTAAAACCGTAAGTGTTATTTTTCCCATTTGTTAAGCCTGGGCTGCAGCCAAGCGTGGCCTGATGCCTCTCCATGGGGGTTTGGTATCAACGCTATCACAAGCAAATGTCAGGCCTTGCTGCTCGCCCTGCATAACCTCTCACATTACTCAAGAGCTTTTGGGACCATCGCATCTCCAGGACTTCCAACTCTTTCTTCCCAGCTGCACCCTATCCCGGCATGCCTGGTGGGGCCGGGACCTGCTGCTGCTGCTGCCCCCGACACCAACATGCAGAAAGCTGTGGTGTAAGCTGCGACCAAAGCAGAAATCACCAATATACTTTTGACAACAGCATCTCCATCCCATCTGGTGCCTGCACACCTCCCAGGTGTGCCACTGAAGCGCTTTGTCCGCAGCTCCCAACATGTGCACCAAGACTGGCTCAGCATGCCCAGAGCAACCACCTGCGTTCCCAGAGGACAGCAATCCTCCCTAACACCACCGATTGCGGGATGCCGCGGTGCAAGGACATGGCCCCCCTCTCTCCATGCCTCCCTTGCCACGACAGCCGGCGTCCTGCTCCTTACACCCATACAGGACACTGCAAGGCTCCACGCACAGTGGCACATCCGATACAGAGCGGGTAAATGCGCAGGCTGTGGAAGGAGAGCAAGTTACAGTTGCAATTTTATTAAAAGTTTTAAAACAAAAAAAAAGTCTCTTTAAATAGGGCACATGGACTACGAAACTTTTTTTCCTTCTTTCTCCTCAAGAGCACCAGAATAGCTTTTGCCTCAAAGGGCACAAAAAACTTTTTGGGCCAGTGTTTTTTTGACAGCACTGCAGACGGTGCCGGGATTTTCATGCTGTGCCTCCCCATTCGCCTTTAACCTCTTCTCTGTTAGTTCCCTTAGAAAAAGTCATCCCTCTTCCCTTGCCTCGCTCCTCTGTGCTTTGCAAGTTATCGTCAGAGCCAAGAGACTCTTCGCTGATTAGAAAAATATTCCAAGCTCCTATGCAAACCTCCTACGGCGAGAAATGCTTCAGAAAGGAATGGAGAACAGTGGTGTATCACAAGAGCATGCACGCACAGTCCCACTGCTTTAAAGGTCATGACATGCACATAATTTTTATCATAATAACTGGCTAAGAGTGTCTATTTTATACGCCTTGGAGCCTTTGCATATATCCATTAGAGAGAGCAACAGGGACTATAAAAGCATATGGAGCCTCCTGCTGCCCCATTAATAAATGCAAGAAATAATAAAACTTTGTAACAAAAAAAAAAAAAACCAAACAAAAAAACCCCATCTTGCACATCCAAAATCTCTCCCACCCAACTCCCCAAGCAGTTGCTTATTCTGAAATATTTCTCGCAAAGGGCTGGCTGTGAAATTATTAAAGCCCCAGCTGCCCGCAGCAGCAGTCACCCACGGCCAGACGCCCAGCACTTCAAAGAGGAGGGAACTTTGTGGGTCAGGCCCCCAGGAGTGAGCCTCGCCAGGAAACCCAGGGGACGCCGCCTTACAGAAGCGGGCGACTGATCCCCCATAAAAACCCCACAGCCTGGATTTGCCGCTGGTAAAATCTGCCCTGCTCATAACATGGCATTACTGAAACTCCTATTGCTGGAGGACAATTGAATCTTCTTTCTTCTTTTTTTTTTCCATTTTGAGGATATTTTCAAAAGCCGCAATTTAAGGCAGCTGGTTTGCAGGTCTGGCTGAAGCAGAGTAAATACCTTAACAGCACTGATGAAGTATAGCATCAGACTTGCACCCAACTTCCAGCAGGCAAAGATACCGCACATCTTTCTGTCTCCATCACCGTAGCTATGCACACACAGCAGAACTCGATCACGCCACATGGTTATACCTCTACTTTATAAAATATTTTCTTATGTGATCAGTAGGGGAAAAAAAAACCCAACCAAACACTAAGGAAACCACTTTTGCATGCACTGAAATTTCAAGAGCCCTGATCCATGAGTCTGGCTTGGGCAGATGACAGCCTGAGCTGCTGTGGGCCACCACACCAGAGAGTCAGTCCTGCCTGCGCAGATCTTGAGCACATTTCATCCAAAGGCAAATAAAGGTGCAGAACACATAGAATCATAGAATGGTTTGGGTTGGAAGGGACCTTAAAGATAATCTAGTTCCAGCCCCCTGCCCTGGGCAGGGACACCTCCCACCAGACCAGGTTGCTCCAAGCCCCGTCCAGCCTGGCCTTGAACACCTCCAGGGATGGGGCAGCCACAGCTTCTCTGGGCAACCTGGGCCAGGGGCTCACCGCCCTCACAGCAAAGAATTTCTTCCTCAGATCTCATCTAAATCTCCCCTCTTCCAGTTTAAAACTGTTCCCCCTCGTCCCATGGCTCCCCTCCCTGATCCCGAGTCCCTCCCCAGCTTTGCTGGAGCCCCTTTAGGGACTGGAAGGGGCCCTAAGGTCTCGCCGGAGCCTTCTCTTCTCCAGGCTGAACCCCCCCAACTCTCTCAACCTGTCCTCACAGCAGAGGGGCTCCAGCCAAGTTGTACTGCATAGTCATTTCAGTCAGCACAGGGACAAAACCTTGGGAGCAACTTAACCACGCACAGCACCACGGTGCCGTACACCAGGATGGATGGGAAGAACCACACCATGCCGGGGTGAAACAAAGGGACCATATGCAGGATGAGAGCCAGAGCACCGTCACCAGCAAAGCACCGGTACCGTACATCTATTGACAACCTCCGTCAAGCACAGTTTATCAGGGCTCTCCAGGACACGCAAAATAGCTGAAACTCTACTCCAGACCACAGTTATCAGGCACCAGTTGAAAAGCATAGGCTATTACTTATTTTTCTGGCAGGACTCTCGCTGAAGCACCTGGAGAGGAATTGCTGCCCGGTTCTAGTGGCCAGGAGGGAAGGACTAAGCTGCTTTCAAAGTTCAAAAGCTCCCCAGAATGCAACCCAGGGAGAGCTGCACAGCCACTGCAAACCGGCAATTAGAGAAAAGAAAATAAGTTGTATAAGAGCATAACAGTGCCCTAAGTGAGGATTACTAGCAGAAGAAGGAAATCACTGCGTCCTCGGCTCAGATAATAAAAGTCTGCTCCTTAGTAAAAACGCCAGCTTTCTGAGAAGGCGCATTCGCTCTTGGGCTGCAGCTACTTCAAAGGGGTGATGCCGGGGCCGGAGGAGCTCCGGATTAACCTGCTGGCTCCCCCAGGCTGCGGGAGGCTCCGGCCGAATCTGGGACTTGATGGGTTTATTTAAGAGATGATGTGATGCAGTTGCCTGAACCGCAAGGAGCCGGCGCAAGCGATCCCAGCGAGCCATTCCCGCACAGCATCCCCCTGGCAGGGCGAGAGCTGGGGCAGCGACAGAGCCAGCAGCCCCAGGTCTGAGCTCAGCGGGTACAGCTTCCCAAACCAGCGAAGCTGCTGCTGCCAGGAACAGGGAGGTCTGTCCTCCCTCTGCCCTCCCGCGCCAGCTCACCCAGAGCCAGCACCACCGTGGCCATGGCTGCGGCCACCTGGAGACACCTCCCTACACCACCATGGGGAGAAGGTGTGAGCTGTCCCACAGAAGGGAAAGCGGAATCCACCATGGCAGCCAGGCACCAGGACGTGCCGGGGGATTCGTGCCTGCCCCTCTGTTGCTGTGCTGCTGTTGGTTTGCTGCAAACGCAAGCTTCCCACATGGAACCTGGTCCTAACGCAATTGCTGCATCCCCCTCAGGTCCAGGGTTTCTAAACCTTTAAAAGTCCCGTACACCTAAAAACCAAACGCAAGCTGCCTTTCTCGGTGCATCACACCGCACAAGTCCTCTTCAGCAAAGGTACACCAAAGACCAGGGAGCTGCATGGCAAAACTTGCTGCATTCGCGGCCCATCTTCCATAGGGCATTGTGTAAGGGAACAAAGGCGGGTGGAAGTGCTGGATTACGACATCCAGTCCCTTGCAGCACATGGACACTAAAGGGGTTAAAACTGCACCGACAACCTTGATTTTACTGTTTCTTGACATCTGGGCATACAACCGTGAAGCACTCTCTGAGCAGAGCAGCTCCCACCAGGGCTGCTCCTGCTGCCCACCAGGAGCTGAGCTCCCAACACCCATTTGCACCTTGGCAAAAGATTCTTTCCTTAAAACCTGGGCAATTGTCTGCCCACATTTAAAGTCTTATCTTGACCACATAAAGATATGCCTTCGCAGTGGAGGAACTACACCATGTTTGTTATTCCACTGCCAAGAGCTAGTAAAGACAAGGCTCGGTTCTATTTTTCAGGAGACAGCCAGGCAAGTAATCCTAGGCAAGGTCACGGTGTCACCATCACGTTGCTACCTCCAGGTGCAGGGCCATTTTCTCCAGGACTTTGCGGCAGAGAGGTGAATCCTCACAAACTATCCCAAACTGTAAAACAAACAAGAAATTGGTTTCCGTGCGGCAGAAACCTCTCTGGAGATCAACATGGATCACTGGTATCCAGCGGTATCCCTCTCTCTGCACACGATGATGCGCTCTGTGATTCACTACGCCTTTCCCTGGATGCTGCTGCTTGGAAGGGCTGCATGCAGCGCTTCCCTGCCCTGCTCACCAGCTCTACGTACAAAAATGCACTTTAAACACCTTTGGGGCAAAAATAATGCCCCTTCTCCCTCGATAAATCTCACCTATGGATGTGACCGCTCCAGGGCAGCAAGTGAACCAGCTCCTGATGCTTGGTGGATTTGCTGAGGCCCCTCTTTCAGGCTCCAATGGCTCTCCCTGTGTCCTGTTTGGGGAGCAAACCCTTTCCGCGGAAAGTCCCCACTCGCGGGACCTGGCACCGAACTCAGTGCAAGGCACAGCAATAACCGCAGGCTGGAAAGCCCCCGGCATGGCCAGGCTTCACCCGCTGAGCTGCCCCGGCTCCAATTCCCTGCTGACACTAAAATCTCATTTACTGCCTGTGAAACGACCTTCTGATAGAATGGTTAGAGTTGGAAGGGACCTTAAAGCTCATCCAGTCCCACCCCCCTGCCCTGGGCAGGGACACCTCTCACCAGACCACGTTGCTCCAAGCCCCGTCCAGCCTGGCCTTGAACCCCTCCAGGGATGGGGCAGCCACAGCTTCTCTGGGCAACCTGGGCCAGGGGCTCACCACCCTCACAGGAAATATCCCTCTCCCTTCACTCCTCAGGACACAAATCACGTCGGGAGAGAAGCAGGCACTGGGATCTCTCAGCCCACAGGAATTGTTTCCATCCTAAGGCAAAACCATCGATCTCCAGGCAGGGTGGTGGAAAATTCATCAGTTCGTTAACCCGGTCCTAATGCAATTGCTGCATCCCCTTCAGGTCCAGGGTTTCTAAACCTTTAAAAGTCCCATACATCTAGAAACCAAAAACGCTCAGTCCCTCCAAAAACCCCACCAATGTTCACAGATGGGAATTTGAACGTTCATCAAGGAAACGCTCAAAGTTTTGGGTTTTGTAAGCTCACCAAAATATTTTCTGACACGGCAATTGCAGCAGTACTGCTAGGAAGCAGTGAAAGGAGGCGCAGGCATTCACATGGGAGATACTTCTTTAATACCTCCAATGAATCAGACACCTTCAGACTCATTGCAACAGCCCGTCCTCCTGAAAGACACACAAAAGATCTCACCGAGAGAGAAACAACTGTTTGCAATAACGGCCTGGCTGCCACGGGCACTACTGGCGAGGTGAATCACGCATCATTTTTCAATCAGCAGGTAATATTTATTTACAAACTTGGAAAAGGTTTGCAATATATTGAGCAGGAATAAAACAAAATTCAAGAAGTTTTCCCCTGGCAGCAATAAGACCAGACTCCAGATTTGTTCCGTTATGATTTACCCTACACCGCAAGTTTTTAACAACATTATCTGGAGACAAAAGCTCTTCTAAGCAGCATAATTACTTTTGTCTGTGGCATTACAAAACCCATCAGATGGTGCCACTGCTGCTCTTACAGGGTTTGTTTCTCTGAGCTTATTTGGGTTTAGAGCTTAGGAAATGCTTTTTTTCAACTATGACACAGCCTTTTGGATTACTTTTACAATATTGTCACCATAAATATTATGGACTCAAGCTCCCAAGCTTATGAGATGAGCTTCAAAGCATTAGTAATAAAAATTAGAACAATTCAGTTATTCCGTCTTCTAAATTTTAAGCCGTCAAGGTTTGCACTTTCTTCCTTTGTTCCGTCACCACCAGATCAAGAGAGGAAAGATCTCGGACTCTGTCCAGCCTTTAAATGAGAGGGGGCTCCTTCCAGCTCCATGCCCACCACCCTCACTCCCACAGGAGCCAAGTTAAAAGTTTCCAAAGCCAGCCAAAGCCAAATCATTAAGTTCTCGTCAGAAAAGCGTCTACTCCTAATTATCTGTGCCTATCAAAACGCAAAGCTTCAAAGCCATTTATTTTTAATTGTTCAGCTTATCTAGTGCCTGAAGTTTCTAATAAAAATACTGTATGCCAGCATCTCATTATACCCACTCAAAACGCCTTGAAAACACCCTCCTGTTATATTCTAGGTAACAGTCCAGCTGTTAGGCAATTAGTCACACCATGGTTCATCCATTCATTATTTATATCCTGCACACAAAAACTCTGTTAATGCAGACAGCAGAGCCCACCCTCACAAGCTGCTACAAGCCCAGAAGCCAGGAGAGACGCTGGTGCCCACAGCTCCGGCCTCTCGTGGTGGTCCACGCCTGGACCAGACCCTGCCCGCAGGGAGTTCGGTGCGGTGCTCCGTGCCCCATCCAGCCATCCTCATCTCGCTACAGCAAAAGTCTGGGTTAGGGATGCTGGAAGGGAGCACAGGAAAGCAGCTTAGCTTTTGAGGGGCACCAGGATGCCTTGAGAGCTGCCTGGAGACCCTTGGGAATATGCACTTTGATGTAGGAAGCCTAGACTCAAAGTGAAATTTCAGAAAAAAAACAAACAAAAATCTCACAGCAAACTCCTCTCGAGAATGACTCTGCAGTAAAATCTCTTCTGGAGTTTCATGCACGAACACGTGGCTGTGGTGCTTTTCATTAAATATGGGTTGCACATCTATTGTATAATTTGTTTTCCTGAACATCAAGAAATATTCTGCTCTTTGCCATGACAGATGTGTGAATGCTTAAGAGATTCCTGAAAATTTAATAAAGACAAAGTTAAAAATGCAAACAGTCAGGGCTGGCACAAGTGGTGGATGAACATGATTCTTTATCAAAACCAAGGGGAGTGGGAGGAATAAGCCCCGGAGAAGCTGGCTCAACCCAAGCCCTGGGCGTACAAATAGGAAAATCAGAGACAGAGGGATGTAAGAGGTTTCTGCAGCAAAAAAGTAGCTGGTAACCTGTCAGACCAAAGATAAACCTCTCCCCATGCACCCAATGCCCCATCCTGGTGTTGAAGCATAGAATGTGTTGGGTTGGAAGGGACCTCTAAAGGCCATCTAGTCCAACCCCCTGCAGTCAGCAGGGACATCTCCCACTAGATCAGGTTGCTCAGAGCCTCATCCAGCCTGGCCTCGAATGTCTCCAGGGATGGGGCCTCCACCACCTCTCTGGGCAACCTCTTCCACTGTCTCACCACCCTCAGTGTAAAGAAATTCTTCCTCATGTCTCATCTAAACCCATCCTGCTCTAGTTTAAAACCATTGCCCCTCGTCCTATCGCTACACGCCCTTGCCAACAGCCCCTCCCCATCCTTCCTGTAGGCCCCCTTCAGGGACTGGAAGGGGCTCTAAGGTCTCCCCGGAGCCTTCTCTTCTCCAGGCTGAACACCCCCAACTCTCTCAGCCTGTCCTCACAGCAGAGGGGCTCCAGCCCTCCGATCATCTTCGTGGCCTCCTCTGGCCCCGCTCCAACAGGCCCATGTCCTGCTTGTGCTGAGGGCTCCAGAGCTGGACACAGTACTCCAGGTGGGGTCTCCCCAGAGCAGAGCAGAGGGGCAGAATCCCCTCTCTGGATCTGCTGGCCACGCTTCTTTTGATGCAGCCCAGGATGTGGTTGGCCTTTAACCTGTGTTGAAGCCCACGTAAGGGTTGGGGTTCAAGTGTCCAGGCTCCTCTCCATCACTGGGCACCAGTTCAGGGATGCAATGGGCAGCAGAACCACTGGGAAGAGACAAGGAGTGCCCAAGGATGAAAGGAAGCCTTCAGCTTGGGGACTATCAAACTGCACCCACCATTTGTGTGGGGTGAACGCTGCTGCTCCTACAGAAGTGATTTACTGCAAAGGAACCGGGGTGGTTTCATCCTCGCCCAGTGCTCTCCGAGGCGGCTGGGAGTTCGCACTGGAGAGAGCAGGAAACAAACCGCTGCTCCCCAGGGCAGGACTGCGGGGTCCGAGCTGGTGGGAAGGCAGCAGGGAGCAGTGGGCTGGCAGAGCCTGGGGTCAACTGGCAAGGAGTTTGGTTTCAGCCACACGCAGAGATGCCTACACTCCAAATATTTCATATTTTCCTCTTTCCCTCTAAAGGGGAAAAGTTAATTAAACCAATCCCACAGAACAGAAAATAAGTCACTGAAAACAGCACCACCAGGCTTTCGTTATGTTATAATTATATCAATAACACACCCAGAACTAATGTCACATCACTGGGGAACTTTCACCTTCACCATTTTTTTNTTTTTACCCCAAATATTTACACTCTTTGCTTCTAGTCTCTCTTACCTCTCTCCAACTTGCTGCAGAGACAACAGTCTCCATCTACAACCCGTATTTTGAGCCAGCTGCTCAGCCAGGAAGCACAGCCCAGCGCGGCAGGAATAGCTTCAAAAACCCCAGGAAAGGGGCATCTCTGCCCTGGGTACGTGAGCAGCCAGAGATGTCACCGACCCAGGCATTGTACCACTACAAAGCCACAGCTGCATTTGGTTTGGTCTTAAACACAAAGTGCATTTCCCAAAGAGAGAAGAGACAAGGAAACCAGCACTTGGCCAATTCCTCCCAGCCATATTTCACTACTTGAAGGCTCCAACATCCACCTAATAGGGTTATAAAGATATCAAAAAAGCAGCATGTCTCTTAAAAGACAAACGATGAGCCACATTTCAAGCAGAGGGCAAGTGATTCCATACACTCCCTCCCGAATGCACAAGCGAAGCATTTCTAAAGGCCAGGACGTCAGTTTGTGTAGTTCCTCCATTTACTTTAAACTAAAAGTTATAAGCAATTTCTGAAAAAAACGCATGCCTAGCAAATTCCTTTATTCATCAGAATAAATGAAGATAAAGGAAGGCACTAGGTCAAGTTGAGCGTGCATTCAAAAATAAGTCTTTGGAAGTGCACTGGTCTTTAGACTTTCCAGCAAAGCAGATCTAAGAAGGGTTTTCCAGGCTCCTTTTCATTCCGGCGGGTTTTTATCAGCCTGTTAAGTCTTGAACAATGGAGAGCAGACTATTTATTTAAGAAGCAAATTCCTTCCTTTATAATCTCCCCTGGTCAAATTCTCTTCAAAGTTATCTCAACTGCCTGACAGAAAACAAATGACAGAAGATCAGTTCTTGATCCCTATAGTAACACGAAGGACTTGCACTTATTTAAGGGCACCTGTTGACTGTTCCTAAGTCACTCCAGCCCCTTTATTTATGATTCCAGCTTCCCACCTGTGCTGGCAGAACTCAGGAAAGGCATTTGCTCAGTAACATACAGCAACCAACACCGGTGTAACTCTCTTCTGTAAGGAGCAGCTGTTTCCAAGATACGGAACAGCACCCGGATTCTCAAAAGCAATTTAGTGATTTTTAAGCTGATTTTGTCTCAAGACACCTCAGAGAAGGGACAGGGGTTTCCAACATGAAAATAAGACCGTGGATCATCTCAGTAGCACAAGTGGCACCAGCCCCTCCGACAGTCCCCAGCAGCATCGACTTGCTGGGCACACGCAGGGTGTTTTAGCAGCATCTTGCAGAACACGGTACCCAAACCCCCATCCCATATGAGATGCCATGGGGACACCCAGGACACCGTACCCTCACCAGCACCACCACGACAGCACATCCCAGGCACAAAAACCCCAGACACCATCTCCATCTATAAAAGTGAGGACCTACCCATGGCCCCAGTTTCCAGACTGAGCGCTTCCCAAACACTGGACTCACTTCTTTCCTTCCTTCCCCTGTGGTATCTTGAGCAGAGCTCCCCAAAACACTGGCTGTTTTGCCGGGAGGGGGGTTGGGTATTGGGATTTTTGTTTGTTTGTTCATTTGTGGTGTTTTTAGTGGTTTTTCTTCATTTGGTTGTTTGGCTGAGGGTTTTGGTTGGTTGGGATTTTGGTGTTGGTTTTGGTTTTGTTTTTTAAGTTGATGCCTGGGCAGGACCTGGCCCAGGGAAGAAGCAGAAGGTGAGACATCACGTCCTGGTGGCACCAGCTGTGCCCATGGCTGGGCCATCCCCAGCAGCCCACATGGTTCCTGCATCCCCCTTGCCCTGGCTCAAAGCCCCGTTTTGATTAACAGTCATTTTCAAAGGAGGATGTTTTATCCCCTCCTTACTCCCCCCTGTAAGAGCGCGGCAGCCGCTGTAACGGGAGCGCAAGATGATAATTTGACTTTGCGGAGCAAGGCTCACAACCACGGCTGCCAGAAATCGATCCGAGGCTCCACCGCCCGCTCCAGCCGGGCTTTCCTTCAAGAACGTGAATAATCCTCTGCAAAGTAATGGCACTATTCATCTCTTGAAAGTTCCTTGCAGGCTTAAATTCCTTGCTGAAGGGGGAGGGGCGGGGGGGCACGTGTTCAGCCACGGTTCCCAATAAATTAAAATTCAGCTTGTTCTTTTGCTAAAGAGAAACATGGAGAGTATCGATCGATAAATTTACCAAAAGTTTTATGGCAGCTGGTTTTCTCAGTAACGGAGCAACCACTGCTCACACGTGGCTTAACGCATAATCTCCAGATCAACATGACTTTTGATTCATAAATAACGATAACAAAAGGAGCAAGGACAAATATGCTTGGGAAAAAATAAACGCTTTCTCTGAACAATACTTTCAGGGTAATCCTCGCAAAATAAAGACCGTGTATTTCAAAGGCTGCGTGCGGTAACCACCACAGAATATGTTTTCTAACGAAGCTGAAGAATCATCTTCACCATGACAATGTTCTGACTCATCTGTTCTACAACTCTCAGCGCATAAGTACGTGACCCTCTTGGTGGCATTTCCTAAGTTATAAGCTTCTCGTAACTGCAGAATCCTTTTTTCCAAAGAAAAGTTATCGCCCAGAGACACCTCCCTTCTGACCGCTTCCACACAAGGTATTTCCTTACTGCAAATGTTATGCTTATTATGGAACCTTCCCTAGGCGTGAAAAAACACGGGTCAGAGAGGATTATAAATCCTATCACCTGACATTTTTTTCAATTACTGTGCATGTTTAAATGGTGCTACCACAAACAGGTTGCAAGAGATATGCTGGAAAAAATCTATTAACTTACTGTAAATCTATTTGAGTTGGGAATTCACGCCTTGCAGAATTTTACCATTAGTCCTAAGAATTAGTTTATTGCTGGACAGGGAGGGCAGAGCCCATGAGGGTCATTTCGAAGACGTACTGCACCATGGCCTGTCTAAAAAGGCCCCGATCCAGGTATTTAATGTGTTAGTGAGTTATACTCCGCTGAGTAGGAAAAGGCATCACCTTTTTCTAATCCTTCACGTTGCTTTTCCCCCCTTCTTCAGTCTCCTCTTGCAGTGGGAGCACTGACATATTTGAGAGGTTACAACAACATATCTACAATTATTCAGTTGCTTTGGGAATCAATGCTTGATTTTTTTTTTTATATAGATGGAGAAAAATCAGGGGGGAAAGAGTTCTTCTTCAAATACAGAGATATCCAGTCCAAAGACAACTGCCTTCCCCACCCCAAGCCCACCGCTGTTCCTGCCAGGAAGAATATTTTCCCTTGAAAAGTTATTCTTCGTTGACTGCTTGTCAAGAATCAAAAAATTCATTTCCTCTGAGGTCTGCACTTAACTGACTGGCTCAGGCACAGCAGAGATGGATCGTTCTTGATAAGGGAGTAAAGGGAGTTTTTATGGCCTCTGGAGATGGCGAGAAAAGGCAGCCCATTTTCTGCTATCTGAATTGATCATTTGCTGTTTGCCCTCTGAAGGCATCGGCAAAGGAGAGCTCACGGACTGTCAGCCACCGCGCAGCCTCCCATGCAAGCAATGGGAACTGGCTAGACAGGAAAAGGACAGGAACGAAACACTGGCAGCCCAGAGTTACGCCTCCAGTCTCACTGCCTCTCTGGAAGCCCACAAGACTCTACTATTTTGATCTGACCTACAGGGCAGTCGAAAGCTCAGATGTGCGTTCAGACCTCCTTCACCCAAGCTGTAGCCCAGTTTAAGCAGCATGCAGCACCGTGGCATGGAGGAGAGCCTTGGAAAGAGAGAAGGGCCTGTATGCCCGCGTCTGGCACTAGGAACAAATTTGCTTCTCAGCGTGGATAAGGAGGGGCGAGCATCCCCTTTGCAGACAGTACCCCGTTTGTTTATCAAAGCACATTTTCCTGTTTTAAGTAAACAGCGTTATTCTACACAGGTCATAGGATCATAGAATGGTTTGGGTTGGAAAGGACCTTAAAGATCATCTAGTCCCAACCCCCTGCCCTGGGCAGGGACACCTCCCACCAGACCAGGTTGCTCAAAGCCCCATCTGGCCTGGCCTTGAACACCTCCAGGTCCTTGCTTTTCTTCAGTGTTTTCAGCTTTTCATACAAGACCCAAGGACCTTCCCCACAACAGCCTCCCCAGAGCCAGGACAGGAAGTGCTGCCCCAGCTGCTGGGCAGTCTGCACCCCTTCATCTGGGGATGCCCTGGGCCCCCTTTAGTGAAACCCTTTGCCCGTCAGCTAACGCTGGGAACGCTGCAGGCAGGGAAAGAGCTGGGGCCAGCAGAACAGCAAAGATGCTCCATGCCAGCAAGTGGACAGGAACGGGTCCAGCAGAGGGCCACGAAAATGATCAGAGGGCTGGAGCCCCTCTGCTGTGAGGACAGGCTGAGAGAGTTGGGGGGGTTCAGCCTGGAGAAGAGAAGGCTCCGGGGAGACCTTAGAGCCCCTTCCAGTCCCTGAAGGAGGCCTACAGGAAGGATGGGGAGGGACTCTGGATCAGGGTGTGTAATGATAGGATTAGGGGTAACATCTTCAAACTGAAAGAGGGGAGATTTAGATTGGATATCAGGAAGAAATTCTTTACCGTAAGGGTGGTGAGGCACTGGAACAGGTTGACCAGGGAAGTTATCGATGCCTCATAGAATCTTCATGGTTGG